>JAQJVL010000359.1:185775-450837 GCA_035578905.1 Stictocephala bisonia
TCTTATATATCAATTATTTACCAAATTACATATTAATTTAACTGAGAAAATATAAGCAAAACTTTACACTTCTTCATTTTTTAGTGTAGTAGAATTTATATTGTGTTAGTGTGAACTCCAATAATATTCCTCATTAAAATGTAAAAGTGGTTTACATTGTAATTCAACACGTTGAAATTATATAACAAGCACAAAATATGGCTGCCAAGAGTTTGCAGAGTTGGCCATTTGCAAATGTGTCAACGTTCATAATAGTATTTTAATAACTTTTTCTTGTTTTCCACATTTTAATAAAGACATTTCGAACAATACAACTCTCGATTTAGGAACTTGGTATTTAGGTCAGGTTGCGAAATTGGATTCTTCGACAATGGCAGAGAAGAGCTAGAGTAGTGTTAAAAATCAACAAAATCCACAAAACAGGGTGTTACAAAAAGGTGTTATGGCTATGGTTTTCATATCCTATGTGTGATTCTAAGCTAAAAATAAATAATAATATTTGTTTCAATTTCCGCTTTGTTTAGCTGCTAGACGCCATTTTTTTTTTTTTTTTTTTTTCATAAAACGATTTATATCTTTGTTGTTTCCTTTGCGGTTATTAGAAAATTCTGTAAATGGGTTCATGTTAGAAGGTAGTATTTGATAACAATATTTTAAAATTGTCTTGATTATTTTCAATATTTATCTTGATTATTTTTCAAAATTATGGCCATTTTGTTTTTATTTTAACAAACATCTAATAAAGACTGGTTTTATAAAAATTGTGTAGGACATAAAACAGTTTTCAAACAACTTTACCTTTCCAATGGTACCTCATTTGTAAAAATCGGTTAAGAAATAAAAATTTTATGAACTAACTGTAATTCATATGCAAACTAAATAATTACTAATTTGACAGTATATGAACTGCGTGTGAAGTAAGGTCAGATCATAAGATTTTTATTTCGTAACCAATTGTTATGTCTTACACAATTTTTATAAGACCAGTGGTTTTTTAGATACTTGTTAAAATTAAAACAAAATGCCCGTAATTTTGAAAATAATCAAGAGAAAACTTAAAAATAATCACGATTATTTAAACGTTTTTTTAATCAAATACTAGCTTCTAATATGAGCCCATTTACCGAGTTTTTGTAACAATCGTGAAGATAACAACAAAGATACAAATCGTTTTATGAAAAAAAAAGGGAAAAAATGGCGTCTGACTGCTAAACAAAGCGGAAATTGAAAAAATATTATTCTTCATTTTCAGCTTAGAATCACACATAGAATATGAAAATGCGTAGCCAGAAAACCATTTCATGACACCCTGTATACATCTGACATAATGACGCATCAGTCATGAAGTGAGAACCGCCTTCCTTATTTGTAAAGAACTTATTTTTTACCCTAAGTAGACACTTAATGGAAAATTCGTTGCACTCATTAAGCGAGCTTCGTTAGTTCGCACATCTTGCAGTTTACAGTGGCCTACTGTGTTCCGAAGTGATTTTAACATAACTGACATTAAAAAAAATAATTTGTAGTTCGACAGTCTATAAAGTAAAAAACTTTATTTATGGGTTTATGGTAGTCTATGGTTGTGTTCTGTTGTATATACTTGATGGAATATATTTAGTTTTACATTAGAAAATATTTTTGTAATTTTCCACAAACTTTTTTCTAAAAGCACTTTCGCCGGTTAAGACATCGTTAGTTTTGAATGTAAAAAAACATACGTTAAAAAGGAACATTTTGCTAAAAAGTATTTAATATGTATTCTAAAACTAAATGTTGGCTTCACAAAATTTCAATTCCGAAGATAAAGAACACTTTCTGATGCCTACACAAATTCCGAGTTGTGTAAGATTTCTGTTTGCGGAGGAAAAATAATGTTTTGAACATGATTTGACCTATATTGTTCCTTTGTATTATGTCCGTATAAAATAATTTACTAAATTTAAATTATTTATTTATCTCTCCACCGAATTTAAAAAAGCACACAAACTAATTAGGTCCTCTAGGATTATAATGAGGAAATTATTGAGGTGGCATAATTATGACTGTTGACGTGAACAATACATCACCACCAGAGATATTATTTTCTGCTGACCGCAGATTTTCTAATACAAACACACATTAACTACATTTAAGTAATCACAGAAACTATAATATTTTTTAAACTACCGCTGACTGAAACTGAATTTAGAAAATAAAATCATAAATATTTTACTACAATTTAATATGTGTTTAATTTGAGAATATACTTAATAGAACACATAAAAAATGTTGTATTCAACGCAGCAGAAAGGGGAAGTTCATCTAGCCCCGGAGTAACTTACACATTTTACGGATAGCAACTATAAAAGATTAGCGATAAGGTTGCTTCGATAATACTTATTTCTTGCACAATATAATTTAAATTGAATAGTCAGGTCCAAATAAATATTTCATACCAGTTAAAAATACACTGTTACATAGTTGCTTACTACAGCGTCACACATAATTCTCTCAATCACTCCTGGAAATTACGCTCACAACATAATTTGTATTTGTCTAGATCAGACAGAACTTAGGATAATACAGTAAAGTTTGTTGTTTATTTTTGTAATAGTAAAATATTAAAGATTATTAAACTGTGTAAAAGATGGACAGTACACATAATATTGTTCTTTTGGTAGACATCATGTGTCTTTTTTACTACGCGAACTTGGATTTTTTGTTGCACTATATAAAATTAAATACACATATTTTAATCACTATAAAAAAAGGGAGAAAACAGCAATTGATTACAATTTTCACAAGAAAATGAAAAATCTTCTTACAATGAAATGCAGTAAAGTAGATTTTCTACTTTTCCACTAGAATTGTCGAGTGCACATTGAAATTGTTATAAAAAAAAAAGCCACACAAAAAAATGAGGAACTCAAAAATGTAAAACTCCGACAACAAACAGCGTAAAAATTGTTGAATTTAATGCATATTGATTACTTTGTGGATTTGTTTCTTACGTTACAGTCTGAATTTGTAATTCATCAGAAGGAAAAAAATGCCCAACAAATTAAATTACAAAAAATGCATACAAATCGTATAATAAAATGCATTTTGTTTATTGCTTTGTTGTAGATTGTTTTTGCCTACAGCATGAGCTTGTAAGTCCAAAAAAACTAAAGAAAAAAATTCACAGCCCAAATATAATAAACCAAAAGCAAATATGATATTGTACATTTATTTTTTCATTCTAGAGTGAACATGCAAACTATAGTGTAAAAGTTTACTTTTTGACTTATCGACCAAATACTAAAGTAGAAAAAAAAATATCTTTGCCAAATTAAGGCACAAAAACAGAACAAATGTCGTAACTAATTAGTTTTTGGTATGTTAAATTAGCACTAACAGTTCACACAGCTCAGGTTTTCCCTGGAAAACAAGATGGAGTGGTATGCAGCCTATTTTTATTTCAAAATATTTATTAATAGCACACAACGCTATGCAGCAAATATGTCTCAAACGTGCAGCAAATATGTGAAAACGTAAGCATACTCATTATAGTTCGTTCATCCAGCAATGACGCTTGACCTTGAACGTGGAGGCACGTTTATAAACACTTTGTTGTGGTGGGGGAAGCGAGCTCGACAGTATTCCGCGAACCGGCTGAGCTGAACTCTCCCCACCCTGTTCAAATACCCTCCCTTCAAGCTTCATACATAACTCACCAAACGATCTATAAGAAGTCAACAACTTACCGACATTGCCGTCAGTCCATGCGGGTTGTAGAGCGAGAGCTAGTATCACCAAGCCCACCGCCGCCCATGTCACCAACAGACCCATTGGACTGCAACAAACAGAATAGAATACATCAGGCTAAGAAGTAACAAGGAAATAGAATAATACAATGGCGTACATTCTGACACCAGAAAACTGAGGCCAAAATGTTATGAGCACATCAAGCGATTTGAACCCACAGGAACGTAGCAAATAATTGTAGTTATATAAACGTCGAAGTTGGGGACAAATAGATTTAAATACAAGTAACAATAAAATAAGATTAAAAAACATCAGTTATAACACAGAAATTTCGAAGAGGAGCACATTCAGACAAGAGATTTGTATTAAAACATTGTTTAGAAGGCAAGAGTGTAAACCGGAACAACCGGTTTAATAATGAAAGAGAGCTCACTCAGAACAATGAAACATCATGGGAAGAGATAAAGTCAACGTAGCAGCACAGCACAGCACGATTGAATGTATTTTGAGTGGTCCTACTGGGATACGTGAATATAGCACAACCCAAAACCGAAGCACTAAATATTGATTTTAATTTCTTTACTTTGTATAATATAAAAATAAACATAGGCAGTGTGGACAATGAATACACACTCTATAAGAAGGACACTCCTTATTCAGACCAACTTTTTTTCTGAGATTGCTGCTTTTCGCCTTAGCCGCTAGAGTTCTCCAGTCAATATTTTCCTGCCTTCTGTGCTAGGGAGATCTCGCAGAGGGTGCGAGAGAGAGCGCGCCTTCGGTGCGAGAGAGAGCGCTCGCCTTCGGTGCGAGAGAGAGCGCGTCGAGGGTACGAGAGAGAGAGGGAGCGAGGGTTGTGTGCGAAAGGAGAAAGTTTGCCTGGTGGTCTGTATAAAAGAGCTTCCTCTATACAGACTCTGCTCTCGCTATCCCTCTGCCGCCGCGGTTTGGCCGAGATGCCACTTGCTTGAAAGACTCTCCACTACTTCATTGCCAAATGTTGAATTAACAATTTAAGATGTGATCGCTGGATGCCGAATTTTTTTTCATATTTGCTTTGATAATCAAATCGTAGATCAACCTATGATAACCCAAAACTTTATAAGATGAATAAATTATTTTGGAACTGCTCCTAGAATTAACACTGTACAAGCACTGTTGCTTTAACAATATTCAAGCACTGTTGCTTTAACAATATCCAAGCACTGTTGCTTTAACAGAATCCAAGGACTGTTGCTGTAATAAATGTAGTGTGATTATAACAATTTAATCTGTGATTCAAGAATTGTTATACTAACCGAAAGAATATACTATCATACAAATAACTAACAAAAGTAAATGGGCAAACATTTTAACGAATAACTATTGGAAAGTGATAGACTATTAAGAGATTTTAATAAATTAATTATAGAGATGTTATTGGAAAAAAAACAATGTAAATTTACTATAAAAAAATAAGTTTATTCAACAAAAATGAAAACGTACTTTATAGACGCCGAAAAAGTATTGCAAATGTTAACACAATTAACTATTTTCTATCTATGTTCGGTGACAATCAAAATAAAAAAAAAACAAAATTAAAACATTCAACTGACAAACATTATAACATACTCAGAATACCTACTAACTAAAATTAAATTGCAGCATAACCACTAACATATCACATTTACATCTAATTGTTTACTATATATGAAGTGGCACTTATGAATAACACATATATACACGAAAATTATAAACAAACGTAAACTACAAAAACATTCAGTATATATAATTACTAAAAATAACATTGCAGCATAATTATATACATATTTTATTTACATCTAATTATTCACAATATATGTTAAGTCTCAGTTATGAAATAAACATATATTTACACACACACACTTATTTACTAAGTTCAAACTGTACAAAAAAACATATATAAATACTAAATACTACATTGCAACATGATCATATACATTTCTATTTACACCTAATTACATGTAATTTATGTAAAATGACAGTTAAGACATATATAATTATCCCCACATTATTTACAAACTTCAAACTGTACAAATTATTCAGTAGACCTACTTATTAAAATTTACATCACCACATATTCTTATAATATATGTGCAAGGGGTTAGTTATGACAATTAATATATATACATAAAAACACACACACACCCGGCAATTATTTACTTAAACTTTAAACTATACAAAACATTATTAGATATCGTTAACATAATTACAAAACATTACATCGCACCATAATCACAGATTTTATTTACATAAAACAAATTTCGATACTAGGTCTCAGGTATGAAAAAATTATATATACATATATAACCTACACATCAATTATTTAAACATATATAAATTATATACAAAATATGTCAACTATGTAATATTGTAGACTAATGAAAAAAATACATCGCAGCAAAATAGTATATATATATTTTATTTACACTATTAAATTATGTACAATCTAAACATGGTGTCAAGTAAGAAATAAAAGCATATTCAAAGATTAAGAAGAAAGTTAGCAGACATCCACAATGTTGGTTTTTTCAGTAGCCTGTCATACATGACAGAGTTTTTTAAGCTTCTTATTCAGTTTCACTTGATCACCCTCTGACACTCTCTTTACCCTTACGTTTAACAAAGCCTTGTCTCTAATGTCGTTCGATTTCCACTTTACACTGTAAAACATCTTACATCTCACTAACAGCTCTATCATAAACAACTTGTGTACTTTACACTCAATCAACCACTGCGGATGAGTCTCTTCAGTGTGTAAGGTCAATTCTTTTACCAGTGTCTTGGCAACTTCAGTGCTGGCAATCACCTTAGGAAAAAGCTGGGCAAAGCACAATGCTTGAGACTTTACAACGTTGTGTAGAAGATCCGAAGGCTTATTAAGGTCGTTTGTAAATGCAGACCTCTTAAAGTGTTGAGAGCACAGAGTTCGATACTTCAGCTTCTTGTCTGGCAGATCCGCGAAGTCGTCTCGCCCGCAGTTGGTTACCCACCGAATGCATCTGTAAAATATATATGAATTTAAATGTATTTAATATAATTAGCAAACATTTTTCCTATTGTGATATATAATGAATAAGGAATGACAAAATGTCAATAAAGGGTGAAATTAAAAAAAAGACAACAGTTTTGGCTTTTGGCTGTAATCCTTGAAAAGATATCGTTGTGGTAGGCTACTTGTAAAATAATGAAACCTCCTAAGTTGTTTTTAGGAGTTCAACAAAAAAGAAAAATAACCGATTCAAGGAAATATTGAGTGTGATTCAAAAAATGTAATATACCAACTTAGTTTTAGTTTTCGTAATACAGGTTATATTGGATAAACCAAAACGAATTTCAAATATAGAATTAACAACCAAAGAGCTGACACAAGAAACTCTCAGTAGATAAACCTGTTACAAATCATGTTAAAGAATATTCAAAAACGTTTTTAGCCTATCGTAAAAGGTATTTTTAAATTATTAGATGAATATTCTGCCCAAAAATTGAAAAAAAAACTAAACTGTCGCAAATGGCAGTTTTAAAATCCAAAATTATTCTAGGTTTAAATGTTCTTTTGAACATATATTTATACCATTCCTTTTCATTTTAGTTCAAAAATTTGTATTTCTTAAAATATTTCACCCATTATTGAAAATTTGCCAACAAAAATTCCAACCATAATTTATTATACAACACATTAGAAAAATGTTTTTTTTTTCATTTAACTAACAAGCCAAAATTGTTGTTTTTTTTTTTAAGTCGTCTCAGTAATAATCATACGTTTAATGACAAAATTATTGTTTACATAACATTCTTTATTTTTTTTCATACGAATTTTCTTTGAAAAAGGCTATTGCCCAAATATTAAACTTATTTTAAAAAGGTTGGGTTGGTGATTATACTAAAATGCATACATATTATTTTCAGTTGTACTCACAATTTTGAGGCAAGTTCAAATGTTCATTAAATTTTGCTCAACGAATTAAACGAGGTTCGCAAGATTACAGTTTGCGTGTTCATATTTTAAAATAGTGGAATGATGTTAATTTTACCATTTAGTATACAATATTCTATACAGTTCCCTGTTTTTATAATTTTCAAAATTTCTAACGAAGTGGGAAAACTACGGGTTGAAACTACTGGAAAACTACTAAATAAGGCATTTTGATAGTACTTGTTCAATTTAAAAAATAAGTATTCTCATAATTTTATTACCAGGCACCTGCAGATAAACTTGTTCTTAATTCATTTACAATATAAAATTAAGATTATGAGCTATAGAATTTAATGAAACTGTAATCACTTGAAAAGGCTTGCAGGGCTCCGAGCGAGATGATCCTCCATAAGAGCCCATGTTAAATCGGTGCACCAGACGACAAGACGGTGGACTGGTAAAGTAGGCCCTTAATTTGATTACTTCACTTACATAAAAGTAATTACGATTAGTTTACGAAGCTTATAAGGAGGGAAATGTAAAACGCCTTTTCTAGCGTTTTAGGGGTGTCCCAGTGCACCCTTAAAAATATATCAGACCATGTTTTAGACAATGTTCATTTTAATAAGTGGGGGTTAAATAACATTATCGTTCAAAGAGAAGTTTAACTGATCCAAAGTAATACAGCACTTAATATTATTTAATTTTTCACACTGTTGTTAGTTCTCAATTGTACTTTTAAAGGTCTTTAAGATTAACTTTTTAATTTATTTTGGAATTAACAGTAATACTCAATGTACATTGTCTATAACCATAAAGATTTACAATTACTATTATTGTATCATTATTTTGCTCAACAATTAATTTAATGTTAAAGCAATTAGTAATAAAAAATACTCCTTACCTTTCTCGGTCGTTAACTGGAAAACTAAAGAATGACAATTCTCGGTTCTTCGCGGGCGTATTTTCACAATTCACATACGCACATTTGCCACCTGCTGACATTTCTACCGTTAACTAATAAATAAAAAAAACTAAACTAAAAAAGCTTTCTATTTTAAGCATACTAATTTAACTGAAGATACCACTAAAAATAATAAACTACTAACAAATTCAGGACAAACTATGAGATACACTATCGAGCACAACTGAAGCTCAACTGATAGTGCTGGGGGGGTCGTTTGTCAAAACAAGATTTTTGAGTTTGTTTACAATTGAACAGATGGGGTGGACAGCAATATTTCGCAGAATTTCTTATGGTTTGCCTCTTTCCGCCTCTGAGTCACACCTCACCAGGGCAACTTTCTCCTTTCGCACACAACCCTCGCTCCCTCTCTCTCTCTCGTACCCCCGACGCGCTCTCTCTCGCACCGAAGGCGCGCTCTCTCTCGCACCCTCTGCGAGATCTCCCTAGCACAGAAGGCAGGAAAATATTGACTGGAGAACTCTAGCGGCTAAGGCGAAAAGCAGCAATCTCAGAAAAAAAGTTGGTCTGAATTTGCTGCATAAGGAGTGTCCTTCTTATAGAGTGTGTATTCATTGGTGTGGATGACTATTAAAAGTAGAACGATTGCCTTGTAGTATTGTTCTTTTTAAATCACGGCTTGCTATCTCGTGTGTAATTGCTAATCGTAAATCTATTAATTCAAGTCAGGTACCTGATTTGCAGATATATAATTTAAAAAACTGAAATTGATTTAAATTCAAGTTCAAATAAAAAATGTAGTTTTACATACAATTCAAGTCAAACGTACAATTCAAGTACATGTCTTAAATTTCAGATCTAGGATGAATAGAAAATAGTTAAATAGTTCTCCCTGTTCTTGCATAATGCCCCTTCTTGAATAGTTTTATAATAGAATAGCAATCATAATACACCAATGTGTTATTTTCAATAATTATTATTTACAGTCTTTCACTTCTGCAAATTAAGTAAGGGAGGATGCCCAATAAAAACTCTGTCCTCGTCTGCAAAGATGATTCCATTTTTGTTTTGTAGGCACTTTGGAACTACCAAAGCATAACAATCCCATTATTACAGGTAAAATTGTAATAATCTAAATCTTAAGGGATCTAAAGATAACTACAGCTTTAGGTGACTACAGAATAGGTAACTAAGAATAGATCATTGGTAGTGATCCATTCTTAGTGATCTATTCAATTACAAGAAATCTTCTTCCATTAGTTATTGGTCTAAATTGGAAACAACTGGACACGTAATCTTCAACCTATTATTGGTCTTATTTGTAAAATAGCTGAATATGAAATCTTCGCCCACAAACTATCAATGTTCAATATCGTCAAGTTTTGAGTGACTTGTAAATAAATAACTTCTCAGTCAGAAGAACGTGAACGTGCTGAGGCTGTTGTGAAAAGAGTAATATTTCTTTCTCAGCAGACAAAGACGTCAGCCCTCCCTCCCCCGGGCCCTACATCCCTCCGCCACACCCAACTCTGAACAGTACACAACACAATGTGTGTCGCCAACTCTCTCAGCAGTACACAACACAATGAGGGTTGCCAACTCTCTCAACAGTACACAACACAATGAGTGTTGCCAACTCTCTCAAAAGTACACAACACAATGAGTGTCGCCAACTCTTATAACTACGAAATTCTGCACAATTACAATTTAAAGTGTTAACCCTTAACTGGTACAGGGGGACTTTCGGGACCCCAACTAGTTTTGTTTTGTATTTTAATTGGAAAGTATTAATGTAGAAACGTTGTTGTTTCAAGTATTCTTATTAGTCAGGTATGTGACTAATAAGAGCTACAGTTATTTTGAAATTTCAAAGAAAGTCCGTTTTTTTCAGTAACAAATAGTTAGGGGTTTGAAATACCCCAGTGTACCACTTGGGTGACTTTTTTGTTATCAGACACTTTGGAGTTCAGGATGATTATACATTTTTTTTCAATTCTAACTAGTGATCAACCTGTAAGTGAAGTAGATAGACTGAATATTTCATTTGAAGATGATGTACCAGGTGGCCCTTGTACCAGTAATGAATACCTCTAGTGTAACGTATTGAGAGAGAGAGAGAGAGAGAGAGAGAGAGAGAGAGAGAGAGAGAGAGAGAGAGAGAGAGAGAGAGAGAGAGAGAGAGAGGGAGGGAGGGAGGGAGGGAGGGAGGGAGGGAGGGAGGGAGGGAGGGAGGGAGGGAGAGGAGGGAGGGCGGGAGGGAGGGAGGGAGGGAGGGAGGGAGGGAGGGAGGGGAGGGAGGGAGGGAGGGAGGGAGAGGGAGGGAGGGGAGGGAGGGAGGGAGGAGAGGGAGGGAGGGAGGGAGGCGAGGGAGGGAGGGAGGGAGGGAGGGAGGGAGGGAGGGAGGGAGGGAGGGAGGGAGGGAGAGAGAGAGAGGGAGGGAGGGAGGGAGGGAGGGAGGGAGGGAGGGAGGGAGGGAGAGGGAGGGAGGGAGGGAGGGAGGAGGGAGGGAGGGAGGGAGGGAGGGAGGGAGGGAGAGGGGAGAGGGAGGGAGGGAGAGGGAGGGAGAGGGAGGGAGAGGGAGGGAGGGAGGGAGGGAGGGAGGGAGGGAGGGAGGGAGTGGGAGGGGAGGGAGGGAGAGGGAGGGAGAGGGAGAGGAGGGAGGGAGAGAGGGAGGGAGAGAGAGAGAGAGAGAGAGAGAGAGAGAGAGAGAGAGAGAGAGAGAGAGAGAGAGAGAGAGAGAGAGAGAGAGAGAGAGAGAGAGAGAGAGAGAGAGAGAGAGAGAGAGAGAGAGAGAGAGAGAGAGAGAGAGAGAGAGAGAGAGAGAGAGAGAGAGAGAGAGAGAGAGAGAGAGAGAGAGAGAGAGAGAGAGAGAGAGAGAGAGAGAGAGAGAGAGAGAGAGAGAGAGAGAGAGAGAGAGAGAGAGAGAGAGAGAGAGAGAGAGAGAGAGAGAGAGAGAGAGAGAGAGAGAGAGAGAGAGAGAGAGAGAGAGAGAGAGAGAGAGAGAGAGAGAGAGAGAGAGAGAGAGAGAGAGAGAGAGAGAGAGAGAGAGAGAGAGAGAGAGAGAGAGAGAGAGAGAGAGAGAGAGAGAGAGAGAGAGAGAGAGAGAGAGAGAGAGAGAGAGAGAGAGAGAGAGAGAGAGAGAGAGAGAGAGAGAGAGAGAGAGAGAGAGAGAGAGAGAGAGAGAGAGAGAGAGAGAGAGAGAGAGAGAGAGAGAGAGAGAGAGAGAGAGAGAGAGAGAGAGAGAGAGAGAGAGAGAGAGAGAGAGAGAGAGAGAGAGAGAGAGAGAGAGAGAGAGAGAGAGAGAGAGAGAGAGAGAGAGAGAGAGAGAGAGAGAGAGAGAGAGAGAGAGAGAGAGAGAGAGAGAGAGAGAGAGAGAGAGAGAGAGAGAGAGAGAGAGAGAGAGAGAGAGAGAGAGAGAGAGAGAGAGAGAGAGAGAGAGAGAGAGAGAGAGAGAGAGAGAGAGAGAGAGAGAGAGAGAGAGAGAGAGAGAGAGAGAGAGAGAGAGAGAGAGAGAGAGAGAGAGAGAGAGAGAGAGAGAGAGAGAGAGAGAGACCAGCGAAGCGCAAACGCTGCGATCTCTGCCCCAGAAAAAAGACAAAATAGTGAAGACTGTATGCGTAGAATGTGATTTCACAGTATGCAAAGACTACTATCAATGACACATCATCTGTAATGAGTGGTCAAAAGAGAAAATACACCATTAAATAGTTTTGAAAAATTTTTAAACAAATTTACCAAAATAGAAAAACTATTTCATACATTAGTGTTCTTTTTTTTTATATATATATATATATATATATATATATATATATATATATATATATATATATATAATATAATACGTTTGTTTTTCTTTTGGCTAGTTACTAAGGAACATAAAGAAGATTGGTAGTAACATTAAAAGTAGAAATAACCAATAATAAGGACAATAATTATAAGTTTTCACAACATTTTAAAAAATTTCATTTTTGCAAGGTTAATTTTAAAATTGAAAAAATATATTTATATAACAAGACATTTTTATTTATAAAAGTAACTTTTTGTTGTTGTACAGTAACAGAAGAAATAAATAAAATTGTTTTTGTAATGGTATTTCTTGTTACATACATCATTTTGGTGCATTTGTCCCTTTGCGGTCTCAAAGACCCCACTGTAACCTCGTACAAAACAGTTATAACAAATTAAACGCATAACCATTTTATATAAAGGTTTATCAGAAACATATCAAAACTGGGTTGAGTTAAAGTATGTGTAGTAAACATATAAAATACTCATACGGTACTGTCATCGTGAAACAATAAACAAACAATAAATACACTTTTAAAAAGTTTTAAATACCAATAAATCAAAACACAATAACAAATCTGCACAATCATTAAGAATCAGTTGCCGAATGGCAGTGTTAGAACACAATTCTGCATTGTATTCCATTGCCATAGTATATTTCTATATTATCTTGTACGACGTATTCTAACTCGTACCGCTCAATTTCTCTATTGAATAAAACGGAGTAACTGCCACTAAGGCGTTCACCGAGGCCATAAACAGCGACCTCTGTATATTCGTTCTCTGTGCTCACAACAGTACCCGCACGAGTAAAAGGATCAACAAATGTTTACTGCAAACATTAAATTAATTTAATTTGTTATTATAAAAATGTCAATTTCAAAATAAGTTGTCTTTAGCTAAAATCTCTCTGTACATGGATAAAAGAGTGGTATCGTTCTTATCTGTACTCTGTGGTCCCACTATGTAACCCATATCTACAACTAACTGCCCCCCCCCCCCCGCGTTGTTATAAGCCACCCACTCGTTGTTTCCGACAATCGCACTTCCCACTCAGTTAACCCACATCAACACGGGTTGACGAAATATCTACAAAACACTGATAGGACAATCTGTGGTATACGGGCCAATGTCAACAATCCTAAATTTAACAAAGATCCTCGTCTATTAGTTTTCCTAACGAACTATACGTTACTACATAGCAAGGCCGTAGCCAGGGGGAGGGGAGGGGTTGGTTGGCTGCTTGCCATTAGTTTATGAATACCGCAGAGAAAAACTGTTCGTATATAAATGGTAAAATAATTAAGAGTATTACATTATTAAATCTCAAATTCCATAAAAAAAATACTAATTAGCGTTTCCCAGAACTAATAACCTACTTACTGGCCATGACACCAACCAGTTGAACTCACAAGTGTCCAAAACAGCCTTCAGGCCCAAACATGCAACACTTGAGAAATGGGGTTTACTGGCTGAGTGTGAGTTTAGTCACACAGTCAATGATCATTTGCTGTCTTCAGCATCCTTACGAACCGGCCATTATTGCTGTCGAAAAAATCTAGGTGGTGACGCCTGTTTACAATGATAACACATCTAACTACTGGATCACACACTCCAAAGTATGATCAAACAAATGGATCTCTTGATAAAAAGGTGTAATCTGGAACTCTTAGACCAATAGTCTCAACTGAACCAGCGTGGCCATGAAATACTCTGTAAAAAAATTGCAAGTCAGTCACAGCGCGACAAGCTGATGAGGTTGATAAACTCAGTTCTGCACGAGTTTCCACTTCACCAGGCTCCGGAAACTTCCACTCTATCCATGAGATAAATTTACTCTGGACGGTCTCGACTCGGTCCCTCTTCTATATGACAGTTGCATGCTCAAGGAGTCAAGGTGGCTTCGGACCAAGGACTTGTACAATTTTAAACCAGCGTTCTTATCGTTGAAATACCTGACGATCCATATGACGAGATCCAAGTTCCTCTTTGCTTTTCATACAACACAGTTTAAGTGTTCAGAGAAGATTAACTTGGAGTCTACGAGGACGCCAAGATCGCGAACAGCACGCCCTCTTTGGATTCTACAACCACCAATGCCATAAAAAAAAGATGGATTAGTTTTAAGAGTGAACGAAACCACTAATGTTTCCTACGGTTGAATGTCATGTAATTGTCTTTACCACACCTCACAAACAAATGTATAACAGATATAAGAACCAGATGGTTTCTTGTATTAGCAATCTGCATAGATGTTTTAATATCGTCAGAATAGAGATGAACTTCACAGTTCAGGAAAGTTGTAATGTCGTTAATAAATAACAAGAAAAACAAAGGTCCCAAATTAGACCCTTGTGGTACTCCTGAACTGAATATGGATAGCGACTGAATATGACGATTAAAGGTAGATGAATGAGTGTATCTATGTTACAAACTAAGGACGACTATTCCTTATAAAGTGTCTTTAATTAAAAATTCAATGAGAATTGAATAGTAAGTGGTCATAAGGGGATCCCTTTCAACATTCACAATGATTCTAATTGGAATCGAACTGAGGACCGTTACTTTATGAAGCTGTCTACTTTAACCAGATACCTATGCTTTAACCAACTTCGCTACCATATTCAACATTAACGCTTAGATTGACACACATCACTACTGTATGAATGTTGTGAAAAAATGTTTCTAAGGTCACTGATATGATAACAATAAACAAAAATAAACAATGCCAAAATGGAATACAGGATCTAGTGTGTATCGTAATTTATTTTGGAACATGAACTTCATTTCTGGGCTCTATATAGATATATGTAGGTAATCAGAATGACTTGTAGCTCAATTACGTGAGAAAAACTTGGTTAGTTATATTTTTATTTATCCTATACAGGGAGTCTAAAAAGTCTATGAACTTCATTAAGAGCTATATTTTTTAACTACACTATTACAAATTCAGCTTTTACATTTTACAAATCAATGATTCACCAAAAAAGTACCTTTTTTAGCAACTATAACATTCATTTTCATCATATCAGGGAGAGGACTCGCAAGGAGTTAGAAGCACATTTTAAACGAGAGCATGGATCAAATTGCACTTAAAATTAAGTACAACTTTGAGATTGATAAAACGTTGCTTAGTTTGTTGAACCAATGTAGATTAAGGCAACTCGTAGAACATCGATATTGAGTCTGAAAATGTATTTTTCCAAAGCCACTGTCAATTGTTTATCTCATTAAGGGGCTGCTCCCCGGAGTGTCAGAAAAATATCTTTATAAGAAAATAAGTCAAGTTGTATTTAAGAGTATTTATTAGGGGGGCACAATACCTTAAATACAACCCTAAAAGCTACCCACATTTATTTCATTAAACATCTTTATATGAAATAAATGTAACAAAATATTGTACTGTATGTACGGTAGAATAGAGAGAAAGCAGGCGTGAGGACGACAGTGGCTTGCCACGCTGCCTATCCTGGTTCCATGTCAGGTATGGCCATGAAGTTTTTACTACATTGCCTCCTCCTGTACTTCGTTATTTCCCAACGGAAAGTACAACAAATTTGTGTCGTACTCGATCGAATTCATCTTTGCCTTAATTAAGTAGCCATTTCCCAAAAGTTTTTGTTTTGTTTTTTTTTTTTTTTTCTGAAATACTTAAGCGTAAAAGATAATAAAGCATATTGAAATACTGTATAAAGATAAAAAATTAATATTTTATTTATAACTTGATATCACTTATAGAGAATATTTATGTTGAAAAAATAGTAGTTATTTAACGTTTTCCATGAAAATATATGAATGTATCATAAATAAGACAGAAATTAAAGAAGATCAATTTCGTAAAAATTAAAGGAAAAGAAACTAATAGAAGGGAAACGGTTCTTTTTCATTTTAACGAGAAATTCCAGTACTATATCGCTGTATCAAATACCTGTAATTTAAGGAATTTGATAACCACAATGAAATCCATGAATACATAATCGTACCTAACTAAACAAAATAAAGTCACCAAACTAAGAATTAAATCGGTAAATTTGTTGAACTTACATAAAGACTACTGAACAGGTTCAGCAGTTTCATCCACAATCAATTCCAAGAGTGGTGATTTCCTTCAGTGTGAAGAAAATCAAGACCAAGAGCGGTGTTCAAGTGTGAACGCTTCCTGATTACTGAACGGGTACAGCTGGATTTCCCTTCACCCACAACCAGTTCTTCTGAGTCAATCCGTAAATTGTGAAGCAAGTTAAAAACCAAGAGTGGTGCTTCCTAGTTACTGAACAGCTAGCTGGATCGCCCTTCACTAACAACCATTTCTTCAGAGCCAATCCGTGATGTGTGAAGCAAGTCAAGACCAAGAGCTGTACTGTATTGTGAACGCTTCCTAATTACTGAACAGGTACAGCTGGATTACCCTTCACCCACAACCAGTTCTTCTGAGTCAATCCGTAAAGTATGAAGCAAGTTAAAACCAAGAATAGTGCTTCCTGATTACTGAACGGGTACAGCTGGATTCCCCCTCACCCACAACCAGTTCTTCTGAGTCAATCCGTAAAGTGTGAAGTAAGTTAAAACCAAGAGTGGTGCATCCTGATTACTGAGCTGGTACAGCTAGCTGGACCGCCCTTCATCCACAACCAGTTCTTCAGAGCTAACCCGTGAAGTGTGAAGCAAGTCAAGACGAAGAGCGGTGCTTCCAGATTACAGCTGGATTCCCCTTCACCCACAACCAGTTCTAAGTCTAGCTAACCCGTGAAGTGTGAAGCAAGTCAAGTCCAAGAGCGGTGCAGAAGTGTAACGCTCCCCTGATGTCGGAAGTATATGCAGACTCACGCAGTATTGTCAGTTATTGGTTCGTGCGTGACAATTGATCGGCTTATTGTTGTAACTGGTAATAATGAGCTATTAGCATGGCTGCCATTCATTTTACTATTAATTAAGCACTGTTTTTAACATACTTCATCCATCACCTTGAACCTAGTGACAATAAGGAAGGGGAGTGTAGGCAAGTGTAGGGAACGACCCCGTAGTTAAGCAAGGGCTGTTAGCTAGTCAAAGATACAATCTAAAGTACTATCTTTTTCGCTAAAGGAGAGACCGATTTCATTATTATCCTTACTCTCCGCATTCCCCATAGACTATTTACCGTAAGGGAGCGACTCCAGAACCGCCGAGAGGGATTAGGGGGCCTGGGGTACATGCTTGTTTGGGGCCTCAATCCCACAATGTTCATTAACTAAAATAAAAATATAGTTATATATATTATACAACAAATCATATATAATTTGTATAATATATACATAATATCATATATTACACAAAAATTAGTTATATATATTATAAAATTATAACTAAAACAGGCGTTTAATTATAATTGTGGAAGTTCACATTAATTAACATTACGAGAATTAAAATAGATGTACATAAAGATAAAAACACACACGTTTCTTGGTATTATTAAATAAGTAAAAATTAATATTTCTAAAATTATTTTTCTCCACTACCATTTTAAATGTAATAAACTTAAATAATTGAAAGCTTACACGCAATACATAGGCTTCTAATAATAACTAATTTTCTGTTCAGTATTTCTGCCAAAGACATCTATCATGACATAAAAACTTTAAGACCTCACAGGCCTGCCCAGTGCCCCCCCCCCTTCTCGGCGGTCCTGTTCACAAAGTTGTGCTCCAAAATCAAAATCATCCATTGGTTCAATTGATCTCAAATCATCAAATCATCATTTTGTTTTTTATTAGATCCATTTTGGTAAAGCCTAACTTTTCTGGTGCAACTGAAAGAGTTAGTACAAGCCACTGTAACGACTGTCGACGCAGCAATTACGTGTACCCGAGTTGGAAGGTTGTTTACTAAGAAACTAAGAAGCCTATTAAAAATCCAATTCCAAAATGATTTGCCTTGTATAATATTGAGTTATGACATATAGATTTTATATTTCATTATAAGTTGTAGTAATTTTTATCCTTGTTAGAACAGAAAAAAATACAGGAATTTAAACTAGTTTTCACTCAAAACCCCGTTAATAGATAGTATTTATTATTTTAATACGTGGTTCCTATAAGTATTATCAATTTCAGAACGACAACTTTTCAAGAAATGAAAGTCTCATCAATTTCCTGAAACGTTTTCTTGGCTTCTAGAGGTGGTAAAATCAATTACTTGGTCACGTTGTAATACTTATGTACCGTGTGGTCACACAAATCACGATACAGTGCTTTTATACGTGTATGTAAATGTAGTGATTTTAAATTGAACTAAATCAATTATGGCGTGTGCTGTACCACCGTACATGACTTGGTAGGTGGGCGGGACAATTATGACGTATGCCAATACCACTGTATATAACTAGGTGGGTGGGCGAGACAATTATGACGTATGCCAATATCACCGTATATAACTAGGTGGGTGGGCGAGACAATTATGACGTATGCCAATACCACCGTATATAACTAGGTGGGTGGGTAAGACAATTATGACGTATGCCAATACCACCGTATATAACTAGGTGGGTGGGCGAGACAATTATGACGTATGCCAATACCACCGTATATAACTAGGTGGGTGGGTAAGACAATTATGACGTATGCCAATACCACCGTATATAACTAGGTGGGTGGGCGAGACAATTATGACGTATGCCAATACCACCGTACATAACTAGGTGGGAGGACGGGACAATTATGACGTATGCCAATACCACCGTACATAACTAGGTGGGTGGACGGGACAATTTTGACGTATGCCAATACCACTGTATATAACTAGGTGGGTGGGCGAGACAATTATGACGTATGCCAATACCACCGTATATAACTAGGTGGGTGGGCGAGACAATTATTACGTATGCCAATACCACCGTATATAACTAGGTGGGTGGGCGAGACAATTATGACGTATGCCAATACCACCGTATATAACTAGGTGGGTGGGCGAGACAATTATAACGTATGCCAATACCACCGTATATAACTAGGTGGGTGGGCGAGACAATTATGACGTATGCCAATACCACCGTACATGTTTAGATGAATAGGTGCGCTTGTTATTGTCCCAAGTGAAGTCTACCTTTTAGAAATATTGCTTTTGTAACTGCTTGTTTATGCCACTGTCAACATTAACAACTGCTCTAAGAATTGCCTTCCATTTAACAACTTCCTATCGAATAAATTTCTGTAATGTTTCATAAGTATAATGTACTTTACTTAAAAAAAAAAAACTTCACTCGCCAGCTTACATGGGCCTACAGGCCTGTGCGTCAAATGTATTCAACGATTGAAGTACCGACCGTTGGCTCAGTGGAGATTCGAACCTTGGACATTGCCCTCCACAGTTCGAAGTCTTAGCCACTGAGCCACCACACCGACATTATTCTAACCTTTCAAAGTGTTCAGGATATTTTCCATCTTTAATATAATTTGCAATGTGACTTGAGTCTCATTACTTTTTACTTTGTGATACATATTTCCCCAATTGATTTTTACACCTCCATTGCCAAATTGGAGTGGTGACTATTTTTAGTCACAAAAAGACAACATGGAAAGCAAAATAGGGCTATCGTTTCCCTACTCCCTACCATCCAGTCCTGGTTAGTGGCTTCTCCATTGGCCAGATTTTTAGAAAATACTGGCATTTGAAAACTCTACCAGTGCTGTCTCTCGGTGAATTATTCGTTTTACAAGGAGGTCTTTTAACATTGAAAGATCTATAGATTTAATGTCTAAATGTCCCCAAAGACCAAGACTGTTATTGTAAACATTAGTAGAAGCAGAGTTTCCTTCAGAATAACCAGGAACGGGCGTAAAAATATCAATAGCATCAGAAGAGATGACATCGGTTAATGATGTACTTTTCGTTAGCAACGAATGCAGTCGTAGTTTAAATAGGAGAACTCCTTCATAAAAAACCCAATCTTATTAAAAACTAATTATGTCCTTAGTTCTACTTAGTCCTTATAAATTGTTAGATTGTAACAGCAAAGAATCGGAGGACTTTATAGAATATTTATAATGTATAAATATTACACATTAAATATTTATACATTATAAACGTCCTGCATAGCATAAACGTCATTTTATACAACCCAACACGTGTTAAAATGTTCAATCAAAATTTACTTGGAAAATATGCACTTTGAAGCAAATTAAAAAGTTAACAACAAATTTAAATTATTCAAATATTGAAGTTTATTTTTACAAATAATTGTACTTTAATGGTTCAGTGTTATAATATCGAAAATCGAAGACCTTATGAAGTGTTTTTGACACCTTGAACGTTTAAAACGGTCAATAAATAAGGAAGGAAATACGTTAACAAAAACAAGGCTTCACGTATTGTACAGGGTGTCCCAAAAGTAAAGTGCCAAACTTATGGAACCGGTTATACAGGGCAAAATAAAGAGAAAATCATGAGTAATGTTTTTCCGAAAACACTTTGTTTACCAGATATCAGCCATTTTGTTTTTTTCGCAAAAGAATATTTATCTCCGAGTTGGCTTGACCGATCTTTATGAGACCCACTATGCATGTTATTATAAGAGAGCCTTTTCTAGAAATAAAATTAACTTCATCCAACTTACAATTTAAAAATGGCGGCCATTTGTATTTTTGGCCGTTTTCCCTCAGTTTCCATTTCAACATTTAAAACGTCCGCCATTTTGGAATTTTAAACTGGATCAAATTGATTTTTCCCCTTTTTAACCTGATCAAGCATAGCGAGTTAAATAAAGATCGGTTTAGCCAACTCGGAGATAAAAATTCTTTTGTGAAAAAAAAACAAAATTGCTGATATCTGGTAAACGAAGCGATTTTGGAAAAAAATGTATACCAAATTTTCTCGTTATTTTGATCTATATAACCATTTCCCGAAGTTTGGAACTTTACTTTTGAGACACCCTGAATATAAGGGTATTGAATTTATTTACTCGTGATATTTTGACAGTTTGATATATAAGATAGTGTTACTTAAGGTGAATAAGCATATTATAAACATGTAGGTCTAATTTAATGACAGTACATTATAATATCCTAAGCAATATCAAAATGTAGATCCAAATTACGTGACTATCTAACTTATATTTTTCACACTCATAATGTTTCATTAATGAATATATAAAATATGATATACTTAATTATAAATATTTATGTATACTTTTATTCATTATTATTCACTATTCATTATTAAGACGCGGATCGTAGAGATTTGGGCGAATATGAGGGGCGAATGAGTGTATATGGACGAGTGTAGTCATTGTTACTAACGAAGGTCGACCGTTCCTTAGAAAGAGCTATTTATTGATAGCCAGGGCAACTAGTGGAGCTACAGATTTACGTTGAATCCGAACCACGTAGTGTTGGTCTGATTGTCAGCTAATTGACAGGCCAGTACTCTGTTCTCTTTTCTACACAACCAATGAATACATATCTCTATGTGAATTAATAGAGATCTGTATTCATTGACACAACATACGAACCTTGACTACCCACCAAACATAGACACTACAGACTTCTATAGTAGTGTCCAAGTTGATGGCAATCATTGAGCGGGCCCCGTGTCAGTATTGAGTATAAAATCTATTTTAATTAGAAACAGGCCCTCACCTCTTTAAAACGTTGTCATACATAAACGTTGTCTAAGTAATTAATAAGAACCCTTGAACTTGTTATTTTATAAGACAAAATATATACAAACTCTTAGTAGTTTATGTAATAACAAATCCCCGACGACGCGACCAAGGCGCTGAATAACATTATGTATATAATGAAGCTCTCTCCACGGGTCCCGATATTGGCTATTCCAGCAGTCTTTGACTTTGACAGTTTCTCGTCGCAAGCAGATTGAAGCAGCCTATGTAATGTAACCCTCTCTGTACACAGCAACATCTTGGCAAGGTTAATTTAAATATAAATTAACTTCATAAATATAATAGTGAACATAAGGCTAAATTGAATTAAATAAAAGTACTTCGACCTATATAAATCGGGGAGCTTTTCCTTAATTCACTACCATAATTAATTTTAACTTAGGTTAACCTAACATAACCTAACCAAACCTAACGTAACATAACCTAACCTAACCAAACCTATCATAACATAACCTAATCAAAGTAGTGGTAGTGAATTAACGGAAAATTTCCTAAATCTGCAATCGAATCGGTTCCCACGAAAAATATAAGATAGGTCGTTAAAATATTTTTAAAACGTAAGAGGTGGTAATAACATTTGAAATGTAAAACCTGGGTTCCACCCTCTGGTTCTAAAGAGTCCAACATTTTTCCATCACTAATCACATCAAAAGAAAGAAACTGTCCAATTTTACCAAAAATTAAAGTACGGACAAATTGTGGAAGTAAACACTAGAAGATAGGGATGGGATATCGATGTCATCAAAATGTTGATATTTTTTCAATTTTGGATATTTTGATATCGCTATTCTTTATTTGATAATATCGAAGCATCGATATTTGTGTTCGACAATATCGGTCTTTCCAATATCCAGTCTTTAATTTCACGAGTTTTACTTGATATTTTCTAAAATATTTTGTTAAAACTTGTTTTCAAAATAATTTACTTATACCTGATTATTTAAATTACTAATACAAATTTATTTAAATTTACCTTCAAAATAACATTTTATAATCATAATGTTTTCAATTATTTTTTGAACTTAGAGATCATTTTTAACTATTATAATTTAATTTTTATTAAAATAATGAAAAAAATAATTTTCAACTAACATTGAATATATAAGTATTTTTTGCAAATAGGAACAAAAGCCTTTAATGGGTAAATAATTTATAATTAAAAAGTAAACAAACAAGAATATTAGTATTTAAATACACTGTCACGCCACCCTTTATAGAGGTAGAGTATCTGTTTTACTTGTAAGATAGTCAAAATATCGATATTATCGAATATCTATATTTTGATCTCGATATGATATTAGAATTGACATTATGGATACGATATTTTATTGATATCATAATCGATATTTTCTTTCGAAATCCCATCCTTAGTAGATGATGTCTAATCACATGCTATAGTAGGAGAGCCCAGGGTGTATTTCATTTAGTGTAGTCTACGTCAGCCAGGGGGTGACATGATTACTGTCCTGCGTCACTGATTGGATCTCCTGTACGGTCGGTTGCATCATTTCGTTGTTTACTCAGTCATGGTTGTAAGAAAATGATGCAAAGATACGTAGTAGACAGAAGAGTCCAGGGTGTATTTCACATGTTGTAGTCTCCGTCAGCCAGGGGGCGAGATCATTACTGTACTGCGTCACTGATTGGCTCTCCCGTATGGTCAGTTGCATCATTTCGTTGTTTACTCAGTCATGGTTGTAAGAAAATGAAGCCAAGATACGTGTAGTAGACAGAAGAGCCCGGGGTGTATTTCACATGTTGTAGTCTCCGTCAGCCAGGGGGCGAGATCATAACTGTACTGCGTCACTGATTGGCTCTCCCGTACAGTTAGTTGCATCATTTCGTTGTTTACTCAGTCATGGTTGTAAGAAAATGATGCCAAGATACGTGTAGTAGACAGAAGAGCCCGGGGTGTATTTCACATGTTGTAGTCTCCGTCAGCCAGGGGGTGACATCATTACTGTACTGCGTCACTGATTGGCTCTCCGGTACGGTCGGGTGCATCATTTCGTTGTTTACTCAGTCATGGTTGTAAGAAAATGATGCCAAGATACGTGTAGTAGACAGAAGAGCCCGGGGTGTATTTCACATGTTGTAGTCTCCGTCAGCCAGGGGGGCGAGATCATTACTGTACTGCGTCACTGATTGGCTCTCCCGTACGGTCAGTTGCATCATTTCGTTGTTTATTCAGTCATGGTTGTAAGAAAATGATGCCAAGATACATGTAGTAGACAGAAGAGCCCGGGGTGTATTTCACATGTTGTAGTCTCCGTCAGCCAGGGGGCGAGATCATTACTGTACTGCGTCACTGATTGGCTCTCCCGTACGGTCGGGTGCATCATTTCGTTGTTTACTCAGTCATGGTTGTAAGAAAATGATGCCAAGATACGTGTAGTAGACAGAAGAGCCCGGGGTGTATTTCAGATGTTGTAGTCTCCGTCAGCCAGGCGGCGACATTACTGTACTGCGTCACTGATTGGATCTCCTGTACGGTCGGTTGCATCATTTCGTTGTTTACTCAGTCATGGTTGTAAGAAAATGAAGCCAAGATACGTGTAGTAGACAGAAGAGCCCGGGGTGTATTTCACATGTTGTAGTCTCCGTCAGCCAGGCGGCGACATTACTGTACTGCGTCACTGATTGGCTCTCCCGTATGGTCAGTTGCATCATTTCGTTGTTTACTCAGTCATGGTTGTAAGAAAATGAAGCCAAGATACGTGTAGTAGACAGAAGAGCCCGGGGTGTATTTCACATGTTGTAGTCTCCGTCAGCCAGGCGGCGACATTACTGTACTGCGTCACTGATTGGATCTCCTGTACGGTCGGGTGCATCATTTCGTTGTTTTCTCAGTCATGGTTGTAAGAAAATGAAGCCAAGATACGTGTAGTAGACAGAAGAGCCCGGGGTGTATTTCACATGTTGTAGTCTCCGTCAGCCAGGGGGCGAGATCATTACTGTACTGCGTCACTGATTGGCTCTCCCGTACGGTCGGGTGCATCATTTCGTTGTTTACTCAGTCATGGTTGTAAGAAAATGATGCTAAGATACGTGTAGTAGACAAAAGAGCCCGGGGTGTATTTCACATGTTGTAGTCTCCGTCAGCCAGGGGGCGAGATCATTACTGTACTGCGTCACTGATTGGCTCTCCCGTACGGTCAGTTGCATCATTTCGTTGTTTATTCAAGTCATGGTTGTAAGAAAATGATGCCAAGATACGTGTAGTAGACAGAAGAGCCCGGGGTGTATTTAACATGTTGTAGTCTCCGTCAGCCAGGGGGCGAGATCATTACTGTACTGCATCACTGATTGGCTCTCCCGTACGGTCAGTTGCATCATTTCGTTGTTTACTCAGTCATGGTTGTAAGAAAATGAAGCCAAGATACGTGTAGTAGACAGAAGAGCCCGGGGTGTATTTCACATGTTGTAGTCTCCGTCAGCCAGGGGGCGAGATCATTACTGTACTGCGTCACTGATTGGCTCTCCCGTACGGTCAGTTGCATCATTTCGTTGTTTACTCAGTCATGGTTGTAAGAAAATGATGACAAGATACGTGTAGTAGACAGAAGAGCCCGGGGTGTATTTCACATGTTGTAGTCTCCGTCAGCCAGAGGGCGAGATCATTACTGTACTGCGTCACTGATTGGATCTCCTGTACGGTCGGTTGCATCATTTCGTTGTTTACTCAGTCATGGTTGTAAGAAAATGATGCCAAGATACGTGTAGTAGACAGAAGAGCCCGGGGTGTATTTCACATGTTGTAGTCTCCGTCAGCCAGGGGGCGAGATCATTACTGTACTGCGTCACTGATTGGCTCTCCCGTACGGTCAGTTGCATCATTTCGTTATTTACTCAGTCATGGTTGTAAGAAAATGAAGCCAAGATACGTGTAGTAGACAGAAGAGCCCGGGGTGTATTTCACATGTTGTAGTCTCCGTCAGCCATGGGCGAGATCATTACTGTACTGCGTCACTGATTGGCTCTCCCGTACGGTCGGGTGCATCATTTCATTGTTTACTCAGTCATGGTTGTAAGAAAATGAAGCCAAGATACGTGTAGTAGACAGAAGAACCCGGGGTGTATTTCACATGTTGTAGTCTCCGTCAGCCAGAGGGCGACATTACTGTACTGCGTCACTGATTGGCTCTCCTGTACGGTCGGGTGCATCATTTCGTTGTTTGGTGTATTTCACATTTTGTAGTCTCCGTCAGCCAAGGGGCAACATCATTACGTACTGCGTCACTGATTGGCTCTCCCGTACGGTCGGGTGCATCATTTCGTTGTTTACTCAGTCATGGTTGTAAGAAAATGATGCCAAGATACGTGTAGTAGACAGAAGAGCCCAGGGTGTATTTCACTTGGTGTAGTCTCCGTCAGCCAGGGGGCAACATCATTACTGCTCAAAAGTAAATAATGATTTCCAAAAGGTTTTATTAGCTGTTGGAATGTATACATTGGTGTTTGTATAGTAATATCACAGACATACAGTGGTAATATTGCGGGTGTTGGATCTTTCATAGTGATAAATCAGGGAAGGATGTAAGCATGGTTCTGTTCACATTCGTTGTAGGACTGCGTTATACTTGACTTGAAGGTTCCAATCGTAGTTATTTTAGTTATTTAATTAATCAAAAGCTGTTAAAGAACACAAATGAAATTAACACGTTTGAAATTGTTTATACTAATAAATAGATAGCAATGCAAGTAATGTAAATGAGATACTGTAAATATATTTAATATTGTAATTTTACGTTATACAATTAACCTACTATTATTTGTAGTGAAAATACACAGCCCGAGGCTGAGGTGTAACGAGCACAGCAAGTGACGAAGGTGACACACGAAGCGTGCAGGGGTGTCGCCTAGTACTATAAAATAGTAGGCCTAATCATTAAGGCTATTAATTGTTACTACTTGAATGAGTCTGTAAAAGGTTTTGTAAAATATAGTCCACAATTTAAAATATGATTGAATATCTTCAAGAGTTGTACATGTGTGTAGAGGTTGAGTGGAATGTTTTTCAAGAGTTGCGAATGTGTATAAGAGGTTGACTGGAATGTTTTCAAAAGGTTTAAATGTGTGTAAGAGTGTCGATTGAATGTCTTCAAAAGTATTAAACGTGTGTAAGTTTTGATTGAATGTTTTCAAGAGTTGTAACGTGTGTAAGAGTTTTGATTGAATGTGTTCAAGAGTTGTAACGTGTGTAAGAGTGTCGATTGAATGTCTTCAAAAGTAGTAAACGTGTGTAAGAGTTTTGATTGAATGTGTTCAAGAGTTGTAACGTGTGTAAGAGTGTCGATTGAATGTCTTCAAAAGTAGTAAACGTGTGTAAGAGTTTTGATTGAATGTTTTCAAGAGTTGTAACGTGTGTAAGAGTTTTGATTGAATGTGTTCAAGAGTTGTAACGTGTGTAAGAGTGTCGATTGAATGTCTTCAAAAGTAGTGAACGTGTGTAAGAGTTTTGATTGAATGTCTTCAAGAGTTGTAACGTGTGTAAGAGTGTCGATTGAATGTCTTCAAAAGTAGTAAACGTGTGTAAGAGTTTTGATTGAATGTGTTCAAGAGTTGCAACGTGTGTAAGAGTGTCGATTGAATGTCTTCAAAAGTAGTAAACGTGTGTAAGAGTTTTGATTGAATGTGTTCAAGAGTTGTAACGTGTGTAAGAGTGTCGATTGAATGTCTTCAAAAGTAGTAAACGTGTGTAAGAGTTTTGATTGAATGTGTTCAAGAGTTGTAACGTGTGTAAGAGTGTCGATTGAATGTCTTCAAAAGTAGTAAACGTGTGTAAGAGTTTTGATTGAATGTCTTCAAGAGTTGTAACGCGTGTAAGGTTATTTCCTACCTGAACATGAATGGCTGACTAAATAATATGTAAAAAAATGTAAAGCACGTATGTACCTCTAGGTCGTGTGTATTGTCAGCTCATTATCTAGGACAGCTACAAGGCTGGACCCTGAGACTTATCAATGGTCGCCCTTCAGTTGACGCCGTTCTAAGGTATTTTTAAGTCGGGAAATATTTACGATGATTTTGGACGATTTATTGACAGTTGAATTTTTCATCACTGACACATATTTTATATACATACATCTATAAGTATAAAATCCTTCGTATATATTTATTTGTTATTAAAGACAATTTCTAGAACAAAATACTATTACAGCCATGTATTTCATAGTATGATTTCACTTAGAAAGAAACGTAGAGAAATAAACCTGCAGGCCCATGTGAACTGGCGATTGTAGTTAAAAAAATAATAAAATACAATTTATAAAAAAAAATTCAAACAAACAAAACAACGTTATTGTTCTTTACAATAGACCATGAGTGTTTGAGTTCGCAACAGTCAAAACAAATAGTAAACGGTTTGGCCCCTGGTAATCCATAAGTAAGACATAACTTTTTCTCTTTCACTGTATGGACCTTCTGTTGTATGTGCTTCATTATGACAGCCGCTCGTTGGTTAATATTTAGTTATTTTATCCATTAAATGGATTTAGTTTTGATTGATATATATATTTCAATATAGCGCCTACTTAACTATATTAGAATGTGTAGATCTGTTAGATTAAAAAAAAAAAAAAAAAAAAAACTATAATATGTGAAATACTCAATGGTGCACAACGTTTTTTTTCTATGACACGAGCTTGGCTGAAGGAAGAAATAAGGACATTTTAGAAGAAATAATTTAAAAATTATGGAGGCTGTGAGTGCTCACTTTTTACAGTGTACTTGAATTTTCATACTTTGCACATTTCCACTCCTCACGTTCTGTATATACTGTCGCGCGCGGTTTTTACTGAAAGCTCCGCGCCTATCCCTTGTGCTGAAAGTGTGTCCGGTTCTAACCATCACGCTCCCAAATAGGGATGGCAACAATATATCAATATATCGGAAATATCGATAAATATGTTTTGATATATCGATTTATTAGTATCGATATTTTCTTTCGATATCGCCCGTATTTTGATCCGATATATCATATCACTAAATATTGACGTAATTCTTTCAACTCAAAATTATCACGATTCGAAAAAACATATTTAAATTGCTTCTTATGTGTACAAAACATGCATTAAAATAACAAAGTAACTATAATAAGTTTTTTACGTGAGGTTAACGTACTTAAATTAAGTTTATTGTAGACCAGTGGGTGGAACATGAAAATGAATTTGTGTTTGAGTTGGCAACACTGACTTTAAGATGCCTAGATGAGAGTTAATTATTATTCTTTTATAATTAACATAATACTGAAAGGTTTAATTATTCTAATTTTGAAATTATTTTTCATTCAACCACACACATCAGAACTTGTTTCGTGTAGATAAATGTATTCATTTTTACATTCAGTAGGCTATTCTAAATAGTGACAGCTAAAGATGAGTGTATTTTTGGTCATGACATGATAGTTAGTGCATCATTTTAAACAGATAAACCATTTTCTATTCGATATATCAGTTATCCAATATATCGATATTTTTATTTCAATATTATCGTTATATCGATTTTTGGTTTGCGATATATCGATAGTTCGATATACAATATGTTCAAAATATTTTTCATCCCGACTCCCAAATAGTGAGACGATTTCCAATCATTACTATAACCTACACGAACGGTAACCAAGACACTTTGAGAACCATCTAGAATATCTCACAGCGACGTTTTATTTAAGGCACCCCTCAGACGTCCAGTCAGTCAATCTCAGTGGAAGTGTGCGCTCAGTTTTCAGCCATCAGCAGAAGTAAGAGTTAAGTGACAGTGTTTAATAGTGACAATTCACGAAAAGTAATTAATTATTGTAAACAATAATGGTTTATTCATTTCTTCTTTGAGTTCTTTATTGGAAGATTTGAAATTGTAAATAATTTTTAAAACTCATATATTCCAATAAAATTATTTATTTCTGTAAGGCCTTTCACCTACAATGTAAGCATCTTCAGACATCAACAAAATTCTAATTTTAAAACATTTGTTTTCAAAGTATAATAATGTAATTATTTTAAACATGTGGTAGATTTAAAAAAAAATTAATTTAAAGTGTGAATATATAAATATGAATACATAGTAATTTTCAGTTAAGTTATATATATAAGAAATTTAATTGAAAATTACTAAAATTTCTTATATATATAATTTAACATCAATATAACATTCTACGTCAGAAACATTCTACATGAACAAATTTAATACACTAATTGTAAATAATGAACCTCCTCCCATTCAAAATTCTCCGTTTATATAGTATACTTTAACTGAAAATTACTATGTATTCATATTTAAAAATACACACTTTAAATTTAATTATTTTTTTAATCTACCATATGTTTAAAATAATTACATTATTATATTTTGTAAAGAAAAGTTTTAAAATCAGAATTTTGTTTTTACTTTTATTTTTTGTTTTTACAGAAGATATATGTACCAACACGTATTATGCTAATTAAAAAACTATAACAGTGATACGTACTTTTTCTAAAATCATTGCCACCTTCCTCCGCTAACTGAAATACAATTTGACAAAAACACGTTCAATAACTTTTTGACCTTTATATAATTTGTTGACAATTTTTTTAACAAATATATTTTTTTAATAACATTTCACAGATAAGATTTAATATTTCTAATAAACAAATCGTATGATAATTTAGGTTCCACCAAACTGAAAAAGTTGTTATATTTCCATAAGTGTTAATACGTGTTGATATGAATTACACACAAGTGGACTTCACACAAGAAATATTTAATAAAATATGAGAGTACAAATATTACGGTAATCGATTTAGGTAAACCACGACAATCATCACCATCAGGATTTTATTATAAATCTCCTCTAGTCTAGAACGGTAAACATGGTTTACCAAAATCGATCCCCTTAATGGTTTATATATTTTTTTTGGTGTTCAATTACTTGTAATTACAAACAGACCAACGTTATTTCAATATGTTTTGAGACAAATCAAACTTCAATTTTGTTTTCGATTCGCACATACTGCAGATTCGTAAATCTGCACACCTTTTGGTTTTAAGTAGACCAATTTTCCCTACGTTAAAATGCTAGGATCCACAGTGTACGACCTTTAATAGGTTACAACATGAATTTTATTTACAGTGATTTGAATTTAACAATTTGACGCTACACTCAAGTGAAGTCGTGCCTACGTTCCATACTAAGCAATACTAAGGTGTTACAATGGGTTTTCGGTGAGTTAATTATTTACCAATTTTCTAATCAAAATTAGTTAATGTACTTTCCCTTGAGACAAGAAAAATATAAAAACATTTTTTTAACCTCCACATTAGAACTTGTGACGTTTTGAAGTGGTCAATTTAGATGATTTTAATCTCCATTAAGACAAAACTATTCAAAGTACAAATTAAATTTTTTATAACTACGTTTTTTACACATGACCGAAGGGAATAAGATGTTTTTAATTTATTTTTAATGTGTAAAAAAAACATAGTTATACAAATTTAAATCCTTACTTTCAACGGTTTTGTCTTAATAGTGAATTTAAATCAGCCAAATTCACCATTTCAAAAGGCCACAAGTTCTAATATAGTGGTTTGAAAATGTTTTAATATTTTTCTTATCTCAAGGGAAGGTACATTAACTAATTTTGATTAGAAAATTTGGGGAAAAAATAACTCACCTAAAACCGGTTGCACCACCTTAAATGAATATGGCCTATTGTGAAACTGGATAAATATTAATTAATTGTTATACCTATTTATTGTGCGCTTAATAATTCTGAATTGTGTCTCCTCCTCATCTAACCGAGACATACAATCATTACTTAATGCAATTTGTATAAAGCCCCCCCCCCTTACCATTGTTATGATACATTATGGTTTCGGCATATTACAAAATAATATAACCCAATAGCCAATCTTGACACATAAAAATTAACAAATAAACTCTAACAACTTAACTTAGACTGCAAATATCTGCTGTTCTACTTAAGCATGAAAAATTATTGTATACAAACTACGTTAATATCGTGTTTATATTACAAATTTTATAAAAACAAAATAAAGTATAACAATACTGACTTAAAAAAGAAAGGAAAGAAAAGAAGTTTATGTTACTTATGCTCTTTTCTATTACATAGAAGCAAGGGCAAAGAGTCTAAAATATTGGGGCTGAGTAATATTGAATTGATTTGTTGGGATAAGATATCGACTTTTGTAGTGCCATTCTCGACCTACTGTCCGCGCAGAAATTATGGATACTCGAGTTCACGATACCATATCTCCGAAACGGTCCGTTCGATTTTAACGAAAGACCTATCAAATTAAAGGAAATATTGTCAATTTTTATACTACGAAGTTTCGATTTTTTACGTAGCTTTTTATAATTTATAAGACGGAAAAAGTGGAAAATATCGGCATTTTTCACAATCTTTTTGGAAATCTCAACTTAAGGCAATTATTACAAAATATCTATTAAACGTATTAGCTTCAAATTTTAATAGCTTATATGAAGGTTACTTACAAACACTTTTGTAGAGTTTCATAATTTTAACGTTATTATTTTTTATGTTCTTGTAAATTTTGTAAACCTTTGTTAACTTTGTTATCTTGGGTTTAAAATTCCCGCTCAAAACAGTGTTTTGACTATCAATTGATTGTATGAACGAAAAATATAGTGTCTACAGAATATGATGTAATAGTGATTTGTGATGAATTTATATTTGTTAAACGTTTTTATTCCCGCGCGAGGGGCTGGTACGCAGGGAAACGCGCCGGGGATGGATCGGGTTCTCCCACAAAACGAGTGCGATGTTGCCGTTCGGTGCACACAGAGAATAATGACAGGGTGAAGTTTGCTAGTGTAAGGGAAGGTTGGTCTGAGTCACCAACCCGTTCTATAGCATTCCGGCAACATCGCACTCGTTTTGTGGGAGAACCCGAGCCATCCCCGGCGCGTTTCCCTGCGTACCAGCCCCTCGCGCGGGAATAAAAACGTTTAACAAATATAAATTCATCACAAATCACTATTACATCATATTCTGTAGACACTATATTTTTCGTTCATACAATCAATTGATAGTCAAAACACTGTTGTGAGCGGGAATTTTAAACCCAAGATAACAAAGTTAACAAAGGTTTACAAAATTTACAAGAACATAAAAAATAATAACGTTAAAATTATGAAACTCTACAAAAGTGTTTGTAAGTTTTTTTTATAAATCTTTTATGTGTAGCCTACAAACCTTATGAAAGATCTCGTTGGAATATGTTTTCTTGAAGCTAAAGTTAGCTGGTGTCCCATGCTTACCTTGAATATCCATACTAGAGTAGATCTCCCCTAGTGTTAAATATCTGTTAGAAGGCAATGATTAAAATATGTTAGCGTTTTTTATGACATGTAAAACTGCACTGAGGTTGATTAAAAAGTAGTTATCTGGTTAATGGTGTTAAGATATAAGTTAGTAACACAAGCCATGAAAGCCCACCAAGGATGAACCATTATTAACACCAACCCATCACATCACATTCGTTAATTTGACACTGGTTAACACACAAACACTGAACACATATAACACAAATGGGCAAAGGCAATTGAAAATAATGCAAACGAATAATATCTCTTGTGATTTCTTTTTAGGATTCTTTATTTTTAATCTTTGAGTCTGTTATTGGTTATGTAGTAAACAACGTGACGCTGCTGCTGGCTGCTCCCGCTCCCGTGGTGACAGGCTTGCTTAACAGCTGTGGTCGCTGCGGTGGGGGGGCATCAGCTGTCGTTGCCATAGAGTAAGATTTGATACTCTTTACACATCCAAATGTACAATAGTTCTTAAGATTTATTAATGCCACTTCTATTGTTAACTAGTTAAGTTTTAATACCCACCATCTGCCACTACTATACACACTGATATGTATTGTTTTCATTACTGTATATTCTTTAATATTATACTGTTTTTTTTTTTTATTTCTAAATGTAATGTATAAAATATGTAATTTCTGGATCCTGCTGATAAGTGAGTTCTCACTTAGCAGGGCCACTGCATGTAATATTTCTTGAATAAAAATATTCTATTCTATTCTATTCTATTCTAAGTAACCTTCATATAAGCTATTAAAATTTGAAGCTAATACGTTTAATAGATATTTTGTAATAATTGCCTTAACTTGAGATTTCCAAAAAGATTGTGAAAAATGCCGATATTTTCCACTTTTTCCGTCTTATAAATTATAAAAAGCTACGTAAAAAATCGAAACTTCGTAGTATAAAAATTGACAATATTTCCTTTAATTTGATAGGTCTTTTGTTAAAATCGAACGGACCGTTTCGGAGATATGGTATCGTGAACTCGAGTATCCATAATTTCTGCGCGGACAGTAGATGGCAATCCTCTAGGTCGACAAGTAGTTGGAGTGTTTAATGATGGGTGGTAAGGAGGGAGGGAGGGTACTTGACGTCGAGCCTGTCAACCCCAGGCTTGTCACAACAATCATCCTTCCCCTGTGCAAAGATAACTGTCGAATAACACAATAAATATGGCAGAGGTCTACTAACAAGGTCATCTACAGTTATATACTTGACCTTCACAACATATTCTAGATCGATAACGGGTTTAAGTGTTTAAAATGATGGGTGGTTGGGAGGGAGGGTACTTGACGTCGAGCCTGTCACGCCCAGCCTTGTCACAACAATCATCCTTCCCCTGTGCAAAGATAACTGTCGAATAACACAATAAATATGGCAGAGGTCTGTCTACTAACAAGGTCATCTACAGTTCTATACTTGACCTTCACAACATATTCTAGATCGATAACGGGTTTAAGTGTTTAAAATGATGGGTGGTTAAGAGGGAGGGTACTTGACGTCGAGCCTGTCACCCCCAGGCTTGTCACAACAATAAACCTTCCCCTGTGCAAAGATAACTGTCGAATAACTCAATAAATATGGCAGAGGTCTGCTAACAAGGTCATCTACAGTTCTATACTTGACCTTCACAACATATTCTAGATCGATAACGGGTTTAAATGTTTAAAATGATGGGTGGTTGGGAGGGAGGGTACTTGACGTCGAGCCTGTCACCCCCAGGCTTGTCACAACAATCACCCTTCCCCTGTGCAAAGATAACTGTCGAATAACACAATAAATATGGCAGAGGTCTACTAACAAGGTCATCCACAGTTCCATACTTGACCTTCACAACATATTCTAGATCGATAACGGGTTTAAGTGTTTAAAATGATGGGTGGTTGGGAGGGAGGGTACTTGACGTCGAGCCTGTCACCCCCAGGCTTGTCACAACAATAACCCTTCCCCTGTGCAAAGATAACTGTCGAATAACACAATAAATATGGCAGAGGTCTGCTAACAAGGTCATCTACAGTTCTATACTTGACCTTCACAACATATTCTAGATCGATAACGGGTTTAAGTGTTTAAAATGATGGGTGTTTGGGAGGGAAGGTACTTGACGTCTAGCTTATCACCCCCAGCCTTGTCACAACAATCACCCTTCCCCTGTGCAAAGATAACTGTCGAATAACACAATAAATATTGCAGAGGTCTACTAACAAGGTCATCCACAGTTCCATACTTGACCTTCACAACATATTCTAGATCGATAACGGGTTTAAGTGTTTAAAATGATGGGTGTTTGGGAGGGAGGGTACTTGACGTCTAGCCTATCACCCCCAGCCTTGTCACAACAATCACCCTTCCCCTGTGCAAAGATAACTGTCGAATAACAATAAATATGGCAGAGGTCTACTAACAAGGTCATCTACAGTTCTATACTTGACCTTCACAACATATTTTAGATCGACAACGGGTTTAAAAGTTTAAAATGATGGGTGGTTGGGAGGGAGGGTACTTGACATCGAGCCTGTCACCCCCAGCCTTGTCACAACAATCATCCTCCCCCTGTGGAAAGATAACTGTCGAATAACACAATAAATATGGCAAAGGTCTACTAACAAGGTCATCCACAGTTCCATACTTGACCTTCACAACATATTCTAGATCGATAACGGGTTTAAGTGTTTAAAATGATGGGTGGTTGGAAGGGAGGGTACTTGACGTCTAGCCTATCACCCCCAGCCTTGTCACAACAATCACCCTTCCCCTGTGCAAAGATAACTGTCGAATAACAATAAATATGGCAGAGGTCTACTAACAAGGTCATCTACAGTTCTATACTTGACCTTCACAACATATTTTAGATCGATAACGGGTTTAAGTGTTTAAAATGATGGGTGTTTGGGAGGGAAGGTACTTGACGTCGAGCCTGTCACCCCCAGCCTTGTCACAACAATCATCCTTCCCCTGTGCAAAAATAACTGTCGAATAACACAATAAATATGGCAAAGGTCTACTAACAAGGTCATCCACAGTTCCGTACTTGACCTTCACAACATATTTTAGATCGATAACGGGTTTAAGTGTTTAAAATGATGGGTGTTTGGGAGGGAGGGTACTTGACGTCTAGCCTGTCACCCCCAGCCTTGTCACAACAATCACCCTTCCCCTGTGCAAAGATATCTGTCGAATAACACAATAAATATGGCAGAGGTCTACTAACAAGGTCATCCACAGTTCCATACTTGACCTTCACAACATATTCTAGATCGATAACGGGTTTAAGTGTTTAAAATGATGGGTGTTTGGGAGGGAGGGTACTTGACGTCTAGCCTATCACCCCCAGCCTTGTCACAACAATCACCCTTCCCCTGTGCAAAGATAACTGTCGAATAACAATAAATATGGCAGAGGTCTACTAACAAGGTCATCTACAGTTCTATACTTGACCTTCACAACATATTTTAGATCGACAACGGGTTTAAATGTTTAAAATGATGGGTGGTTGGGAGGGAGGGTACTTGACGTCGAGCCTGTCACCCCCAGCCTTGTCACAACAATCATCCTCCCCCTGTGGAAAGATAACTGTCGAATAACACAATAAATATGGCAAAGGTCTACTAACAAGGTCATCCACAGTTCCATACTTGACCTTCACAACATATTCTAGATCGATAACGGGTTTAAGTGTTTAAAATGATGGGTGGTTGGAACGGAGGGTACTTGACGTCTAGCCTGTCACCCCCAGCCTTGTCACAACAATCACCCTTCCCCTGTCCAAAGATAACTGTCGAATAACACAATAAATATGGCAGAGGTCATCCACAGTTCCATTCTCAACGTTCATAATATTCCTCTAGATCGATAAGGGAAGTGTTTATAAAAATTATTGCTTCCAATAAAAATAATTTTTGGAAGAAATTAGTAGATGATTTTTACAACAATTAAACTATAACATACCGTTTAAAATATAGTTTACAATGGGAAATTAAGGATGTCTGTAGTTTTAAAGCGCTGAAGACATTTATGTTAGGAATCGTGTTAAATCTAAACTGTCCACATCCCCTGTTTTTCCAATCAGCTAGATCTCCCTAAAGAGTGAGTGCACTTTTTCTCAAAGAATTATTTTAATGTTGTGTGTTAATGAATTGTAATTAATTAAAAAAATTATTAGTATACAAATAAGATTAGGTACAGAGAATTATGTTCAGGCTTTTTTCAGTAGATCATCTTCTTTTTCATTCAATCCCATAATGTGAAGTTATCTATTGCACAATTAAACAAAGTTTTTCTTAGGCATTTTTAATTATATTCCGCAATTAGCCACTTCATTCCTAATTAAATGTCAATATAATTCATATTGTACATTGTTTCCTAACAATCTTAATGCATGATTAAAGTTGCTAGTGCAGCATTTATCGTACACTGTTTCCTGACAATCTTAATGCAGGATTAAAGTTGCTAGTGCAGCATTTATCGTACACTGTTTACTGACAATCTTAATGCAGTATTAAAGTTACTAGTGCAGCATTTATCGTACACTGTTTCCTGACAATCTTAATGCAGGATTAAAGTTACTAGTGCAGCATTTATCGTACACTGTTTCCTGACAATCGTAATGCAGGATTAAAGTTACTAGTGCAGCATTTATCGTACACTGTTTCCTGACAATCTTAATGCAGTATTAAAGTTACTAGTGCAGCATTTATCGTACACTGTTTCCTGACCATCTTAATGCAGTATTAAAGTTGCTAGTGCAGCATTTATCGTACACTGTTTCCTGACAATCTTAATGCAGTATTAAAGTTACTAGCAAAGCATTATCGTACACTGTTTTCTGACAATCTTAATGCAGTATTAAAGTTACTAGCGCAGCATTATCGTACACTGTTTCCTGACAATCTTAATGCAGTATTAAAGTTACTAGCGCAGCATTATCGTACACTGTTTCCTGACAATCTTAATGCAGTATTCAAGTTACTAGCGCAGCATTATCGTACACTATTTCCTGACAATCTTAATGCAATATTAAAGTTACTAGCGCAACATTATCGTACACTGTTTCCTGACAATCTTAATGCAGTATTAAAGTTACTAGCGCAACATTATCGTACACTGTTTCCTGACAATCTTAATGCAGTATTAAAGTTACTAGCGCAGCATTATCGTACACTGTTTCCTGACAATCTTAATGCAGTATTAAAGTTGCTAGTGCAGCATTTCTCGTACTCTGTTTCCTGACAATCTTAATGCAGTATTAAAGTTGCTAGTGCAGCTTTATCGTACACTGTTTCCTAACAATCTTAATGCAGTATTAAAGTTACTAGTGCAGCATTATCGTACACTGTTACCTGACAATCTTAATGCAGTATTAAAGTTGCTAGTGCAGCTTTTATCGTACACTGTTTCCTAACAATCTTAATGCAGTATTAAAGTTGCTAGTGCAGCATTTATCGTACACTGTTTCCTGACAATCTTAATGCAGTATTAAAGTTACTAGCGCAGCATTATCGTAAACTGTTTCCTGACAATCTTAATGCAGTATTAAAGTTACTAGCGCAGCATTATCGTACACTGTTTCCTGACAATCTTAATGCAATATTAAAGTTATTAGCGCAACATTATCGTACACTGTTTCCTGACAATCTTAATGCAGTATTAAAGTTACTAGCGCAGCATTATCGTACACTGTTTCCTGACAATCTTAATGCAGTATTAAAGTTACTAGCGCAGCATTATCGTACACTGTTTCCTGACAATCTTAATGCAGTATTAAAGTTACTAGCGCAGCATTATCGTACACTGTTTCCTGACAATCTTAACGCAGTATTAAAGTTACTAGTGCAGCATTTATCGTACACTGTTTCCTGACCATCTTAATGCAGTATTAAAGTTGCTAGTGCAGCATTTATCGTACACTGTTTCCTGACAATCTTAATGCAGTATTAAAGTTACTAGCGCAGCATTATCGTACACTGTTTCCTGACAATCTTAATGCAGTATTAAAGTTACTAGCGCAGCATTATCGTACACTGTTTCCTGACAATCTTAATGCAGTATTAAAGTTACTAGCGCAGCATTACCGTACACTGTTTCCTGACAATCTTAATGCAATATTAAAGTTACTAGCGCAACATTATCGTACACTGTTTCCTGACAATCTTAATGCAGTGTTAAAGTTGCTAGTGCAGCAGTTCTCGTATTCTGTTTCCTGACAATCTTAATGCAGTATTAAAGTTGCTAGTGCAGCATTTATCGTACACTGTTTCCTAACAATCTTAATGCAGTATTAGAGTTGCTAGTGCAGCAGTTCTCGTATTCTGTTTCCTGACAATCTTAATGCAGTATTAAAGTTGCTAGTGCAGCATTTATCGTACACTGTTTCCTAACAATCTTAATGCAGTATTAAAGTTACTAGCGCAGCATTATCGTACACTGTTTCCTGACAATCCTAATGTCAGTATTAAAGTTACTAGCGCAGCATTATCGTACACTGTTTCCTGACAATACTAATGTCAGTATTAAAGTTACTAGCGCAGCATTATCGTACACTGTTTCCTGACAATCTTAATGCAGTATTAAAGTTGCTAGTGCAGCATTTATCGTACACTGTTTTCTTACCATCTTAATGCAGTATTAAAGTTACTAGCGCAGAATTATCGTACACTGTTTCCTGACAATCTTAATGCAGTATTAAAGTTACTAGCGCAGTATTATCGTACACTGTTTCTTGACAATCTTAATGCAGTAATAAAAATACTAGCGCAGCATTATCGTACACTGTTTCCTGACAATCTTAATGCAGGATTAAAGTTGCTAGTGCAGCATTTATCGTACACTGATTCCTGACAATCTTAATGCAGTATTAAAGTTACTAGCGCAGCATTATCGTACACTGTTTCCTGACAATCTTAATGCAGTATTAAAGTTGCTAGTGCAGCATTTATCGTACATTGTTTCCTAACAATCTTAATGCAGTATTAAAGTTGCTAGTGCAGCATTTATCGTACATTGTTTCTTGACAATCTTAATGCAGGATTAAAGTTGCTAGTGCAGCATTTATCGTACATTGTTTCTTGACAATCTTAATGCAGGATTATACTTGCTAGCACAGCATTTATCGTACATTGTTTCTTGACAATCTTAATGCAGGATTAAAGTTGCTAGCACAGCGTTTATCGAACATTGTTTCTTGACAATCTTAATGCAAGATTAAAGTTGCTAGCACAGCATTTATCGTACATTGTTTCTTGACAATCTTAATGCAGGATTAAAGTTGCTAGCACAGCATTTATCGTACATTGTTTCTTGACAATCTTAATGCAGGATTAAAGTTGCTAGCACAGCATTTATCGTACATTGTTTCTTGACAATCTTATTGCAGGATTAAAGTTGCTAGTGCAGCATTTATCGTACATTGTTTCTTGACAATCTTAATGCAGGATTATTGTTACTAGCACAGCATTTATCATACATTGTTTCTTGACAATCTTAATGCAGGATTAAAGTTGCTAGTGCAGCATTTATCGTACATTGTTTCTTGACAATCTTAATGCAGGATTATTGTTACTAGCGCAGCATTTATCGTACATTGTTTCCTGACAATCTTTTAATGCAGGAATAAAGTTGCTAGCGCAGCATTTATCTTACATTGTTTCCTGACAATCTTAATGCAGGATTAAAGTTGCTAGCACAGCATTTATCGTACATTGTTTCCTGACAATCTTAATGCAGGATTATAGTTGCTAGTGCAGAATTTATCGTACATTGTTTTCTGACAATCTTTTAATGCAGGATTAAAGTTGCTAGTGCAGCATTTATCGTACATTGTTTCCTGACAATCTTTTAATGCAGGATTAAAGTTGCTAGTGCAGCATTTATCGTACATTGTTTCCTGACAATCTTAATGCAGGATTAAAGTTGGTAGTGCAGCATATATCGTGCATTGTTTTCTGACAATATTTTAATGCAGAATTAAAGTTGCTAGCGCAGCATTTATCGTACATTGTTTCCTGACAATCTTAATGCAGGATTAAAGTTGCTAGCACAGCATTTATCGTACATTGTTTCCTGACAATCTTAATGCAGGATTATAGTTGCTAGCACAGCATTTATCGTACATTGTTTCTTGACAATCTTAATGCAGGATTAAAGTTGCTAGCACAGCATTTATCGTACATTGTTTCTTGACAATCTTATTGCAGGATTAAAGTTGCTAGTGCAGCATTTATCGTACATTGTTTCTTGACAATCTTAATGCAGGATTATTGTTACTAGCACAGCATTTATCATACATTGTTTCTTGACAATCTTAATGCAGGATTAAAGTTGCTAGTGCAGCATTTATCGTACATTGTTTCTTGACAATCTTAATGCAGGATTATTGTTACTAGCGCAGCATTTATCGTACATTGTTTCCTGACAATCTTTTAATGCAGGAATAAAGTTGCTAGCGCAGCATTTATCTTACATTGTTTCCTGACAATCTTAATGCAGGATTAAAGTTGCTAGCACAGCATTTATCGTACATTGTTTCCTGACAATCTTAATGCAGGATTATAGTTGCTAGTGCAGAATTTATCGTACATTGTTTTCTGACAATCTTTTAATGCAGGATTAAAGTTGCTAGTGCAGCATTTATCGTACATTGTTTCCTGACAATCTTTTAATGCAGGATTAAAGTTGCTAGTGCAGCATTTATCGTACATTGTTTCCTGACAATCTTAATGCAGGATTAAAGTTGGTAGTGCAGCATATATCGTGCATTGTTTTCTGACAATATTTTAATGCAGAATTAAAGTTGCTAGCGCAGCATTTATCGTACATTGTTTCCTGACAATCTTAATGCAGGATTAAAGTTGCTAGCACAGCATTTATCGTACATTGTTTCCTGACAATCTTAATGCAGGATTATAGTTGCTAGTGCAGCATTTATCGTACATTGTTTTCTGACAATCTTTTAATGCAGGATTAAAGTTGCTAGTGCAGCATTTATCGTACATTGTTTCCTGACAATCTTTTAATGCAGGATTAAAGTTGCTAGTGCAGCATTTATCGTACATTGTTTCCTGACAATCTTAATGCAGGATTAAAGTTGCTAGTGCAGCATTTATCGTACATTGTTTTCTTACAATCTTTTAATGCAGGATTAAAGTTGCTAGTGCAGCATTTATCGTACATTGTTTCCTGACAATCTTTTAATGCAGGATTAAAATTGCTAGTGCAGTATTTATCGTACATTGTTTCCTGACAATCTTAATGCAGGATTAAAGTTGGTAGTGCAGCATATATCGTGCATTGTTTTCTGACAATCTTTTAATGCAGAATTAAAGTTGCTAGCGCAGCATTTATCGTACATTGTTTCCTGACAATCTTAATGCAGGATTAAAGTTGCTAGCACAGCATTTATCGTACATTGTTTCCTAACAATCTTAATGCAGGATTAAAGTTGGTAGTGCAGCATATATCGTGCATTGTTTTCTGACAATCTTTTAATGCAGAATTAAAGCTGCTAGCGCAGCATTTATCGTACATTGTTTCCTGACAATCTTAATGCAGGATTAAAGTTGCTAGTGCAGCATTTATCGTACATTGTTTTCTGAAAACCTTTTAATGCAGGATTAAAGTTGCTAGTTCAGCATTTATCGTACATTGTTTCTTGACAATCTTAATGCAGGATTATTGTTACTAGCGCAGCATTTATCGTACATTGTTTCCTGACAATCTTTTAATGCAGGATTAAAGTTGCTAGCGCAGCATTTATCGTACATTGTTTCCTGACAATCTTAATGCAGGATTAAAGTTGCTAGCACAGCATTTATCGTACATTGTTTCCTGACAATCTTAATGCAGGATTAAAGTTGCTAGTGCAGCATTTATCGTACATTGTTTTCTGGCAATCTTTTAATGCAGGATTAAAGTTGCTAGTGCAGCATTTATCGTACATTGTTTCCTGACAATCTTTTAATGCAGGATTAAAGTTGCTAGTGCAGCATTTATCGTACATTGTTTCCTGACAATCTTAATGCAGGATTAAAGTTGCTAGCACAGCACATATCGTACATTGTTTCCTGACAATCTTAATGCAGGATTAAAGTTGCTAGTGCAGCATTTATCGTACATTGTTTTCTGACAATCTTTTAATGCAGGATTAAAGTTGCTAGTGCAGCATTTATCGTACATTGTTTCCTGACAATCTTTTAATGCAGGATTAAAGTTGCTAGCGCAGCATTTATCGTACATTGTTTCCTGACAATCTTAATGCAGGATTAAAGTTGCTAGCACAGCATTTATCGTACATTGTTTCCTGACAATCTTAATGCAGGATTAAAGTTGCTAGTGCAGCATTTCTCGTACTCTGTTTCCTGACAATCTTAATGCAGTATTAAAGTTGCTAGTGCAGCTTTATCGTACACTGTTTCCTAACAATCTTAATGCAGTATTAAAGTTACTAGTGCAGCATTATCGTACACTGTTACCTGACAATCTTAATGCAGTATTAAAGTTGCTAGTGCAGCTTTTATCGTACACTGTTTCCTAACAATCTTAATGCAGTATTAAAGTTGCTAGTGCAGCATTTATCGTACACTGTTTCCTGACAATCTTAATGCAGTATTAAAGTTACTAGCGCAGCATTATCGTAAACTGTTTCCTGACAATCTTAATGCAGTATTAAAGTTACTAGCGCAGCATTATCGTACACTGTTTCCTGACAATCTTAATGCAATATTAAAGTTATTAGCGCAACATTATCGTACACTGTTTCCTGACAATCTTAATGCAGTATTAAAGTTACTAGCGCAGCATTATCGTACACTGTTTCCTGACAATCTTAATGCAGTATTAAAGTTACTAGCGCAGCATTATCGTACACTGTTTCCTGACAATCTTAATGCAGTATTAAAGTTACTAGCGCAGCATTATCGTACACTGTTTCCTGACAATCTTAACGCAGTATTAAAGTTACTAGTGCAGCATTTATCGTACACTGTTTCCTGACCATCTTAATGCAGTATTAAAGTTGCTAGTGCAGCATTTATCGTACACTGTTTCCTGACAATCTTAATGCAGTATTAAAGTTACTAGCGCAGCATTATCGTACACTGTTTCCTGACAATCTTAATGCAGTATTAAAGTTACTAGCGCAGCATTATCGTACACTGTTTCCTGACAATCTTAATGCAGTATTAAAGTTACTAGCGCAGCATTACCGTACACTGTTTCCTGACAATCTTAATGCAATATTAAAGTTACTAGCGCAACATTATCGTACACTGTTTCCTGACAATCTTAATGCAGTGTTAAAGTTGCTAGTGCAGCAGTTCTCGTATTCTGTTTCCTGACAATCTTAATGCAGTATTAAAGTTGCTAGTGCAGCATTTATCGTACACTGTTTCCTAACAATCTTAATGCAGTATTAAAGTTGCTAGTGCAGCAGTTCTCGTATTCTGTTTCCTGACAATCTTAATGCAGTATTAAAGTTGCTAGTGCAGCATTTATCGTACACTGTTTCCTAACAATCTTAATGCAGTATTAAAGTTACTAGCGCAGCATTATCGTACACTGTTTCCTGACAATCCTAATGTCAGTATTAAAGTTACTAGCGCAGCATTATCGTACACTGTTTCCTGACAATACTAATGTCAGTATTAAAGTTACTAGCGCAGCATTATCGTACACTGTTTCCTGACAATCTTAATGCAGTATTAAAGTTGCTAGTGCAGCATTTATCGTACACTGTTTTCTTACCATCTTAATGCAGTATTAAAGTTACTAGCGCAGAATTATCGTACACTGTTTCCTGACAATCTTAATGCAGTATTAAAGTTACTAGCGCAGTATTATCGTACACTGTTTCTTGACAATCTTAATGCAGTAATAAAAATACTAGCGCAGCATTATCGTACACTGTTTCCTGACAATCTTAATGCAGGATTAAAGTTGCTAGTGCAGCATTTATCGTACACTGATTCCTGACAATCTTAATGCAGTATTAAAGTTACTAGCGCAGCATTATCGTACACTGTTTCCTGACAATCTTAATGCAGTATTAAAGTTGCTAGTGCAGCATTTATCGTACATTGTTTCCTAACAATCTTAATGCAGTATTAAAGTTGCTAGTGCAGCATTTATCGTACATTGTTTCTTGACAATCTTAATGCAGGATTAAAGTTGCTAGTGCAGCATTTATCGTACATTGTTTCTTGACAATCTTAATGCAGGATTATACTTGCTAGCACAGCATTTATCGTACATTGTTTCTTGACAATCTTAATGCAGGATTAAAGTTGCTAGCACAGCGTTTATCGAACATTGTTTCTTGACAATCTTAATGCAAGATTAAAGTTGCTAGCACAGCATTTATCGTACATTGTTTCTTGACAATCTTAATGCAGGATTAAAGTTGCTAGCACAGCATTTATCGTACATTGTTTCTTGACAATCTTAATGCAGGATTAAAGTTGCTAGCACAGCATTTATCGTACATTGTTTCTTGACAATCTTATTGCAGGATTAAAGTTGCTAGTGCAGCATTTATCGTACATTGTTTCTTGACAATCTTAATGCAGGATTATTGTTACTAGCACAGCATTTATCATACATTGTTTCTTGACAATCTTAATGCAGGATTAAAGTTGCTAGTGCAGCATTTATCGTACATTGTTTCTTGACAATCTTAATGCAGGATTATTGTTACTAGCGCAGCATTTATCGTACATTGTTTCCTGACAATCTTTTAATGCAGGAATAAAGTTGCTAGCGCAGCATTTATCTTACATTGTTTCCTGACAATCTTAATGCAGGATTAAAGTTGCTAGCACAGCATTTATCGTACATTGTTTCCTGACAATCTTAATGCAGGATTATAGTTGCTAGTGCAGAATTTATCGTACATTGTTTTCTGACAATCTTTTAATGCAGGACTAAAGTTGCTAGTGCAGCATTTATCGTACATTGTTTCCTGACAATCTTTTAATGCAGGATTAAAGTTGCTAGTGCAGCATTTATCGTACATTGTTTCCTGACAATCTTAATGCAGGATTAAAGTTGGTAGTGCAGCATATATCGTGCATTGTTTTCTGACAATATTTTAATGCAGAATTAAAGTTGCTAGCGCAGCATTTATCGTACATTGTTTCCTGACAATCTTAATGCAGGATTAAAGTTGCTAGCACAGCATTTATCGTACATTGTTTCCTGACAATCTTAATGCAGGATTATAGTTGCTAGTGCAGCATTTATCGTACATTGTTTTCTGACAATCTTTTAATGCAGGATTAAAGTTGCTAGTGCAGCATTTATCGTACATTGTTTCCTGACAATCTTTTAATGCAGGATTAAAGTTGCTAGTGCAGCATTTATCGTACATTGTTTCCTGACAATCTTAATGCAGGATTAAAGTTGCTAGTGCAGCATTTATCGTACATTGTTTTCTTACAATCTTTTAATGCAGGATTAAAGTTGCTAGTGCAGCATTTATCGTACATTGTTTCCTGACAATCTTTTAATGCAGGATTAAAATTGCTAGTGCAGTATTTATCGTACATTGTTTCCTGACAATCTTAATGCAGGATTAAAGTTGGTAGTGCAGCATATATCGTGCATTGTTTTCTGACAATCTTTTAATGCAGAATTAAAGTTGCTAGCGCAGCATTTATCGTACATTGTTTCCTGACAATCTTAATGCAGGATTAAAGTTGCTAGCACAGCATTTATCGTACATTGTTTCCTAACAATCTTAATGCAGGATTAAAGTTGGTAGTGCAGCATATATCGTGCATTGTTTTCTGACAATCTTTTAATGCAGAATTAAAGCTGCTAGCGCAGCATTTATCGTACATTGTTTCCTGACAATCTTAATGCAGGATTAAAGTTGCTAGTGCAGCATTTATCGTACATTGTTTTCTGAAAACCTTTTAATGCAGGATTAAAGTTGCTAGTTCAGCATTTATCGTACATTGTTTCTTGACAATCTTAATGCAGGATTATTGTTACTAGCGCAGCATTTATCGTACATTGTTTCCTGACAATCTTTTAATGCAGGATTAAAGTTGCTAGCGCAGCATTTATCGTACATTGTTTCCTGACAATCTTAATGCAGGATTAAAGTTGCTAGCACAGCATTTATCGTACATTGTTTCCTGACAATCTTAATGCAGGATTAAAGTTGCTAGTGCAGCATTTATCGTACATTGTTTTCTGGCAATCTTTTAATGCAGGATTAAAGTTGCTAGTGCAGCATTTATCGTACATTGTTTCCTGACAATCTTAATGCAGGATTAAAGTTGCTAGCACAGCACATATCGTACATTGTTTCCTGACAATCTTAATGCAGGATTAAAGTTGCTAGTGCAGCATTTATCGTACATTGTTTTCTGACAATCTTTTAATGCAGGATTAAAGTTGCTAGTGCAGCATTTATCGTACATTGTTTCCTGACAATCTTTTAATGCAGGATTAAAGTTGCTAGCGCAGCATTTATCGTACATTGTTTCCTGACAATCTTAATGCAGGATTAAAGTTGCTAGCACAGCATTTATCGTACATTGTTTCCTGACAATCTTAATGCAGGATTAAAGTTGCTAGTGCAGCATTTCTCGTACTCTGTTTCCTGACAATCTTAATGCAGTATTAAAGTTGCTAGTGCAGCTTTATCGTACACTGTTTCCTAACAATCTTAATGCAGTATTAAAGTTACTAGTGCAGCATTATCGTACACTGTTACCTGACAATCTTAATGCAGTATTAAAGTTGCTAGTGCAGCTTTTATCGTACACTGTTTCCTAACAATCTTAATGCAGTATTAAAGTTGCTAGTGCAGCATTTATCGTACACTGTTTCCTGACAATCTTAATGCAGTATTAAAGTTACTAGCGCAGCATTATCGTAAACTGTTTCCTGACAATCTTAATGCAGTATTAAAGTTACTAGCGCAGCATTATCGTACACTGTTTCCTGACAATCTTAATGCAATATTAAAGTTATTAGCGCAACATTATCGTACACTGTTTCCTGACAATCTTAATGCAGTATTAAAGTTACTAGCGCAGCATTATCGTACACTGTTTCCTGACAATCTTAATGCAGTATTAAAGTTACTAGCGCAGCATTATCGTACACTGTTTCCTGACAATCTTAATGCAGTATTAAAGTTACTAGCGCAGCATTATCGTACACTGTTTCCTGACAATCTTAACGCAGTATTAAAGTTACTAGTGCAGCATTTATCGTACACTGTTTCCTGACCATCTTAATGCAGTATTAAAGTTGCTAGTGCAGCATTTATCGTACACTGTTTCCTGACAATCTTAATGCAGTATTAAAGTTACTAGCGCAGCATTATCGTACACTGTTTCCTGACAATCTTAATGCAGTATTAAAGTTACTAGCGCAGCATTATCGTACACTGTTTCCTGACAATCTTAATGCAGTATTAAAGTTACTAGCGCAGCATTACCGTACACTGTTTCCTGACAATCTTAATGCAATATTAAAGTTACTAGCGCAACATTATCGTACACTGTTTCCTGACAATCTTAATGCAGTGTTAAAGTTGCTAGTGCAGCAGTTCTCGTATTCTGTTTCCTGACAATCTTAATGCAGTATTAAAGTTGCTAGTGCAGCATTTATCGTACACTGTTTCCTAACAATCTTAATGCAGTATTAAAGTTGCTAGTGCAGCAGTTCTCGTATTCTGTTTCCTGACAATCTTAATGCAGTATTAAAGTTGCTAGTGCAGCATTTATCGTACACTGTTTCCTAACAATCTTAATGCAGTATTAAAGTTACTAGCGCAGCATTATCGTACACTGTTTCCTGACAATCCTAATGTCAGTATTAAAGTTACTAGCGCAGCATTATCGTACACTGTTTCCTGACAATACTAATGTCAGTATTAAAGTTACTAGCGCAGCATTATCGTACACTGTTTCCTGACAATCTTAATGCAGTATTAAAGTTGCTAGTGCAGCATTTATCGTACACTGTTTTCTTACCATCTTAATGCAGTATTAAAGTTACTAGCGCAGAATTATCGTACACTGTTTCCTGACAATCTTAATGCAGTATTAAAGTTACTAGCGCAGTATTATCGTACACTGTTTCTTGACAATCTTAATGCAGTAATAAAAATACTAGCGCAGCATTATCGTACACTGTTTCCTGACAATCTTAATGCAGGATTAAAGTTGCTAGTGCAGCATTTATCGTACACTGATTCCTGACAATCTTAATGCAGTATTAAAGTTACTAGCGCAGCATTATCGTACACTGTTTCCTGACAATCTTAATGCAGTATTAAAGTTGCTAGTGCAGCATTTATCGTACATTGTTTCCTAACAATCTTAATGCAGTATTAAAGTTGCTAGTGCAGCATTTATCGTACATTGTTTCTTGACAATCTTAATGCAGGATTAAAGTTGCTAGTGCAGCATTTATCGTACATTGTTTCTTGACAATCTTAATGCAGGATTATACTTGCTAGCACAGCATTTATCGTACATTGTTTCTTGACAATCTTAATGCAGGATTAAAGTTGCTAGCACAGCGTTTATCGAACATTGTTTCTTGACAATCTTAATGCAAGATTAAAGTTGCTAGCACAGCATTTATCGTACATTGTTTCTTGACAATCTTAATGCAGGATTAAAGTTGCTAGCACAGCATTTATCGTACATTGTTTCTTGACAATCTTAATGCAGGATTAAAGTTGCTAGCACAGCATTTATCGTACATTGTTTCTTGACAATCTTATTGCAGGATTAAAGTTGCTAGTGCAGCATTTATCGTACATTGTTTCTTGACAATCTTAATGCAGGATTATTGTTACTAGCACAGCATTTATCATACATTGTTTCTTGACAATCTTAATGCAGGATTAAAGTTGCTAGTGCAGCATTTATCGTACATTGTTTCTTGACAATCTTAATGCAGGATTATTGTTACTAGCGCAGCATTTATCGTACATTGTTTCCTGACAATCTTTTAATGCAGGAATAAAGTTGCTAGCGCAGCATTTATCTTACATTGTTTCCTGACAATCTTAATGCAGGATTAAAGTTGCTAGCACAGCATTTATCGTACATTGTTTCCTGACAATCTTAATGCAGGATTATAGTTGCTAGTGCAGAATTTATCGTACATTGTTTTCTGACAATCTTTTAATGCAGGACTAAAGTTGCTAGTGCAGCATTTATCGTACATTGTTTCCTGACAATCTTTTAATGCAGGATTAAAGTTGCTAGTGCAGCATTTATCGTACATTGTTTCCTGACAATCTTAATGCAGGATTAAAGTTGGTAGTGCAGCATATATCGTGCATTGTTTTCTGACAATATTTTAATGCAGAATTAAAGTTGCTAGCGCAGCATTTATCGTACATTGTTTCCTGACAATCTTAATGCAGGATTAAAGTTGCTAGCACAGCATTTATCGTACATTGTTTCCTGACAATCTTAATGCAGGATTATAGTTGCTAGTGCAGCATTTATCGTACATTGTTTTCTGACAATCTTTTAATGCAGGATTAAAGTTGCTAGTGCAGCATTTATCGTACATTGTTTCCTGACAATCTTTTAATGCAGGATTAAAGTTGCTAGTGCAGCATTTATCGTACATTGTTTCCTGACAATCTTAATGCAGGATTAAAGTTGCTAGTGCAGCATTTATCGTACATTGTTTTCTTACAATCTTTTAATGCAGGATTAAAGTTGCTAGTGCAGCATTTATCGTACATTGTTTCCTGACAATCTTTTAATGCAGGATTAAAATTGCTAGTGCAGTATTTATCGTACATTGTTTCCTGACAATCTTAATGCAGGATTAAAGTTGGTAGTGCAGCATATATCGTGCATTGTTTTCTGACAATCTTTTAATGCAGAATTAAAGTTGCTAGCGCAGCATTTATCGTACATTGTTTCCTGACAATCTTAATGCAGGATTAAAGTTGCTAGCACAGCATTTATCGTACATTGTTTCCTAACAATCTTAATGCAGGATTAAAGTTGGTAGTGCAGCATATATCGTGCATTGTTTTCTGACAATCTTTTAATGCAGAATTAAAGCTGCTAGCGCAGCATTTATCGTACATTGTTTCCTGACAATCTTAATGCAGGATTAAAGTTGCTAGTGCAGCATTTATCGTACATTGTTTTCTGAAAACCTTTTAATGCAGGATTAAAGTTGCTAGTTCAGCATTTATCGTACATTGTTTCTTGACAATCTTAATGCAGGATTATTGTTACTAGCGCAGCATTTATCGTACATTGTTTCCTGACAATCTTTTAATGCAGGATTAAAGTTGCTAGCGCAGCATTTATCGTACATTGTTTCCTGACAATCTTAATGCAGGATTAAAGTTGCTAGCACAGCATTTATCGTACATTGTTTCCTGACAATCTTAATGCAGGATTAAAGTTGCTAGTGCAGCATTTATCGTACATTGTTTTCTGGCAATCTTTTAATGCAGGATTAAAGTTGCTAGTGCAGCATTTATCGTACATTGTTTCCTGACAATCTTTTAATGCAGGATTAAAGTTGCTAGTGCAGCATTTATCGTACATTGTTTCCTGACAATCTTAATGCAGGATTAAAGTTGCTAGCACAGCACATATCGTACATTGTTTCCTGACAATCTTAATGCAGGATTAAAGTTGCTAGTGCAGCATTTATCGTACATTGTTTTCTGACAATCTTTTAATGCAGGATTAAAGTTGCTAGTGCAGCATTTATCGTACATTGTTTCCTGACAATCTTTTAATGCAGGATTAAAGTTGCTAGCGCAGCATTTATCGTACATTGTTTCCTGACAATCTTAATGCAGGATTAAAGTTGCTAGCACAGCATTTATCGTACATTGTTTCCTGACAATCTTAATGCAGGATTAAAGTTGCTAGTGCAGCATTTATCGTACATTGTTTTCTGACAATCTTTTAATGCAGGATTAAAGTTGCTAGTGCAGCATTTATCGTACATTGTTTCCTGACAATCTTTTAATGCAGGATTAAAGTTGCTAGTGCAGCATTTATCGTACATTGTTTCCTGACAATCTTAATGCAGGATTAAAGTTGGTAGAGCAGCATATATCGTGCATTGTTTTCTGACAATCTTTTAATGCAGAATTAAGTTGCTAGCGCAGCATTTATCGTACATTGTTTCCTGACAATATTAATGCAGGATTAAAGTTACTAGCACAGCATTTATCGTACATTGTTTCCTGACAATCTTAATGCAGGATTAAAGTTGCTAGTGCAGCATATATCTTACATTGTTTTCTGACAATCTTTTAATGCAGGATTAAAGTTGCTAGTGCAGCATTTATCGTACATTGTTTCCTGACAATCTTTTAATGCAGGATTAAAGTTGCTAGCGCAGCATTTATCGTACATTGTTTCCTGACAATCTTAATGCAGGATTAAAGTTGCTAGCACAGCATTTATCGTACATTGTTTCCTGACAATCTTAATGCAGGATTAAAGTTGCTAGTGCAGCATTTATCGTACATTGTTTTCTGACAATCTTTTAATGCAGGATTAAAGTTGCTAGTGCAGCATTTATCGTACATTGTTTCCTGACAATCTTTTAATGCAGGATTAAAGTTGCTAGTGCAGCATTTATCGTACATTGTTTCCTGACAATCTTAATGCAGGATTAAAGTTGGTAGTGCAGCATATATCGTGCATTGTTTTCTGACAATCTTTTAATGCAGAATTAAGTTGCTAGCGCAGCATTTATCGTACATTGTTTCCTGACAATATTAATGCAGGATTAAAGTTGCTAGCACAGCATTTATCGTACATTGTTTCCTGACAATCTTAATGCAGGATTAAAGTTGCTAGTGCAGCATTTATCTTACATTGTTTTCTGACAATCTTTTAATGCAGGATTAAAGTTGCTAGTGCAGCATTTATCGTACATTGTTTCCTGACAATCTTTTAATGCAGGATTAAAGTTGCTAGTGCAGAATTTATCGTGTATTGTTTCCTGACAATCTTAATGCAGGATTAAAGTTGCTAGCGCAGCATTTATCGTAAATTATTTCCTCATCGAAAACTGATAGATAATTATTGAAATTGGTCGATACATACTCCAACTCAAGGCACTTCATTAGGTTCCATTTATTTTCGATCCATTGGCGAATACTACAAACCATTTAATTGTTGGATAGTCATTTAAGAATTCTAATGATAGCAAAAAAAGCATATTTGGGCCAAATTGATTTTTAATGTTTGATTGATCTAGATTGCCATTAGCATTGATTTGTTCGTAATCCCAGCTACTTTGATGTTTAGGGTAAAGGCATGTTGGCATTTCAAGTCCAGCTATCAATTTTATTCTTTTTAACCTTATGATATTATAAAACAGGTAGCTGAGAAATATTTTAGCATATCCTTCACGGCCTATGATATTGTAAAACCAAAGTATTTACAGGACTTATAACTGTTGTGATACCTTCACAAGAATGTATTCGTATCTTATATCGATAAAAAAATTACTTTATAATAAACGTATTTATTATAGCGTTGTTTATTTAAAAAGTATAAGATGGATAACACTGTACGTAACCTGTTCCATCTCGGAAGTAAAATCAACTATCTATATATTATCGTGGAACCCGAACCATAAGGTGTGTTTCTGATTTTATACGCTACATATTTTGATTAGCTTGAGCTTCAGCTATCACTCGCCGTCAAGCTCTGTCATCAAGCACTTATGTTCTGAGAAACTTGACCAAATTATGCCCGTACCAGATACTGATGGCAGTTTACTATCGTTTAATTTATCCTCATCTTTCCTATGGTGAAATTAAATGATGAAAATGAAATGAAAAATGTCTTTATTGTATTTTTCTTATACAAATAGCGAGTTTAGGACTATGGAGTCCTCTCTTACACCTAACCTCTTACACCACTATGGTGTGGTCTTGCAGGAAGGAAGCTCTAAGATAAACCTCACCAGAATATTTAGAATAAGAAAGGGAGTTGTAATAATTGCCAAATTACATTTCAGAGTCGTGCAGGCCAGCGTCCAAACCGCTAAATCTGCTGACGTTGTCTTGCTTCTATATTTTAGAGACAGCAACATATTGTATGTTTAAGACTGTTATTGCAAGAGGCAGAGATGTCCCTACGTATCAAACGAGAAGCCCAGACGAATACCGAACTGGGCATCATAGAACGGTAGTCTATGAACTCTTGCCCTCACAGATAGGTGTTCGAATAATTAACAAACTACCACAACTTAATAAAAATGCTACTACGCCAACGTCATTTAAGAACCGTCTTAAAAAATGCTTGTACCAACTAACGTTTTATAGCATGGGCGAGTTATTTGCATTTAATTGAGAAGTCACTAAATTTTTAAATGGATACTGAAGGAATTTGAGAAGGTATAATTGACGAATTAATAGGAGGTTGGATATTTAGACATAAGTGTATGTTTGAAAGGGCAAATTGTGATGGAAAGGGTGGAAATTTTATTTATATTTACTAAAAACTATTGGGATACAATTTTGCGAATTGTGAAAATAATGCAATAAAAACGTATTATTATTGTTTAATTTTTATTTTGTTGTATTGTCATTTATGATTCGAGTTTATATATTTTTCTTTTAGTTTATTGACATGTTTTTAACATTTTAATTTTTTCAAAGTAATTGTATTCTACATAGTAAAAAAAATTTTTTTGAAAAGTTATTTTAAAATTTTAAAGAATTAAGTACAAATAACCTATTTCCCCTTTTATAGACTGCGTGTGCACAGGCCTACATAGACAAGTCCTTAATGTTTCACGCTTGTCGTAGGGTTTTATCGCTAGAATAAATCAGAATAATATATTACTTGCACGTTAATTACGCAAATAGGCTGATAACTGTAGGAACGGTACTTTTTCTATACCTATTATAGACCAAATTACCTTTTTATTGCACTGTTAATTTGTGATGACGACATATCTAAGTTTGTTGAAAGCCTAAAATAAATATATGACTATTTGTATACAGTTGCTTTCCGGTTGGTTAACGACTATCCTAAATCCCAAGCAAATGTTATTCGAGATAAATTTGTGTCCAAAATATATCTCTATATAATTAGCAGAATACACTGTATAGTAATGAATTATCTATAAACAAGAAGAGCTTCAAAAAGTTTTTAAAATTTCCAAAAATACAAAATCATAATTCATGTAGACTACATTTTTTCGAAGTATGGCCTGGAATAAATTTATTTAAAAAGTGTTTAAAGGGTGTACATAAACAGTACAAGTATTTCATGTTTCAACTTTAAAAATTTTAAAGTATTTCAAAGTTAAAATATAAATGTTATTTGAAATGTATTTAATCAACGATGAAAGTGATTTAGTACCTTATCGTTTGTAAAATTACCTTACGAGATTGTAGATATATCGTTAGTATTATAGGTGGATAACTGTCAGCTGAAGAAAAAGAATTAATTTAATCGCAATAAAAAAAGCGAAAAATAAAATAGAATTAGTATTTCACGTACAGCTGCGAAATGTAGAAAAGCAACAAAAAACTGCCAAACATTGTGAATATTTTTCATCTCGCTTGATTTTATGTAAGCATTTTGAACTAATTATCTAATTAATTAGGGGAATTATAAATGTACCACCTTGTTGAAATCTGTATAAAATAAATAACAGTTCAACGGCACGTTTCCAATATTTTATAAGATAAAGTAATATGCCAGATGACAGTTTTAACTAAGTACGAGAACAGTGTAAACGTCAGTGACAATAGTAAAAAAGGTCGTTTCACAAATGATATCTATGTTTACGTCATGCCGAAGTTGCATAGTTCGTGTCAACTTAAAAGGAAGGTAAAAGTAAGTGATCAATATACGTTATGTTGTTTACCTTCCAGGTGGGCCAAGACGTGACAGCCTAGGCTGGCAGAGCGACGCTAACTGCTGTTCGTCACAGGTGTCAGAAATGTGTAAACAGCTGATTGTAATTAACTATAAGATGGTATGACGGAACATCACACGTGTTGCGAGGGTTAACGACAGAAAGACGAAACACGATCCCTACCAGTGTTGCCGAATTAGAGACTTTGTCGCTATATATTATCACTTTCTGCGAAAATCTAACGGTTTAACGACTACTGTATTGGCAAATATTGCGACTTTTCAGACTTGTCACTATATAGATAGGCCCCTTAGAAAGTGACTTCTGAATACACCTGTACAAGAGAGTGGAAGTGAGATAGGGAACTACTCTTCCACTACTGTATTATTCCATTTGATGTTGCCATGGCAACTAGGCCGTGTAGTAACAATCACCGTCCACTACGTCATTATCAACAGTGACCATTTGTTGGCTTGATGAACACTAAGAAATCAAGCTTAGAACAAATAAATTAAATGATCATTTAGTAACTAAATTACAAATATACATGAGTAATGACAATACAAATAATAACAATAACACAATTAATAATAATGTAAAGAAACTTGTACAGTTCATTAGTTTTTTTTTCTTTCAACTAAACACTATTGCGGAAGTTGTCACGCTCATGAAATAAGACGACTCAGCGGTGGAACTTCACTTCTGCTGCTGAAACCTCTACATTCGCTAATTATATATAACACGCGGCTTACACAGCGGTACGTCTGGTGCTATTTATAAAAATTCAAAATAAAAAGACGAGCTATTAATCAAACAAACTAACGATGAATTACAAATACTATTTAATTATTGGATTACGTCCGCTAGTTGGCCTGTGAGAGAACTGAAATCCTAATCGGATTACCGGTAAATCGCCCGTCACCCTCCAAGCCGCTGTTTTTCCAACTACAATTTGATGAATGTAACTTATTTAAAAATAATAATTAATTATTAAAAATAAACCAAACACAGAAACATAAACGGTGTTTATTACTTTGGTTTTTAATATAACAATATAGTAATTTTATTTATTTTATATTATAGACAAGATTTTTATTTTAAATAGACTAGTAGATTTAGTTTTCTTTGTCATATAACTTGAAGGGTTTTTATAGGGATATACGCTCTACCTTCTAATAATGTTTTTGTCAAACTCTAGTACACTCATTACACTTAGGCCTATGACTTTCCCCCAATCTGCAGGTTATATTAATAATTTTTATTATTATTTTTAAAATAATTTATAGCTAAATTTTATTGTTATGACAACATATTTTTAATGTTCCTTTATAAAGTGTTTATATTACTAAAATACTAATGTTGGGATTCTTCTGAAAGTAAGTCTACATTCCTAACTAGGCAAATCACGAGCTCGTACTCACTCGGCCTTCTTTCCACGAGCCGAAGATTATCACGCGTCATGAGAAGTTGGCTCGCGTAAGCCCGCAACAAACAGTGATGATTCGTTCATCCCTCCAACAGATCAAGGTCGTCTTCGACTCGGTTGGTCACGCGTAGTAGGAACGGGGTTTAAATATTATACGGGGCACGAGTGAACTTGATTTGTCAGCTCATGTATTAGACCCCAGCTTGGGTTCGACAATGTTTTTGTGGGGTTTCGATAACGTTCAAAAATATATTCGTTTTGAGATAACTAGTCATTTAAATTGTTTTGTTATTTGTAAAAATGTATGTTCGAAAAGCTGTTCTGGAATTTTTAAATTCTGTTTCTTTTGAACCATTTTTTTCAGAACGGTTGCTTAAAATCTAGAAAACCCACTACTACGTACTGTTTTCCGTTGAGCAGATCAAACTTCTCGCCCAATACTAGCTGGGCCATAGCATGGACCAGTTTTGTGGACGAAATAAGTTCCTTATTAACGATCCGTCAATACCTGTAGGGGGATGAACCTCTCTCGTAGGGAATGGACATTGTTGAATCAGTTCCGAACTGGAGTGGGCAGATGTAACTACTGGAAATACAAATGGGAATTGAAAGTAGATCAGTCATGTGATTTCGGGGAGTCTATCCAAACAATGGATCACATGGTTTCAGAGTGCCCCTTGCGCTGTTTTACGGAGGGATTAGCTTGCATGAATATAATCAGTGAGCCCCAAAGGAGAATGCTTTCAATCTTTCTGCAACGGTGTATAAAAAAAACTTTCTGCAATTACTATAAAATTTATGAAATGCAGGCAATTTATAATAATTATAACTTTAACACGAAGTACTTTAATTTTCAAAACTGTATTTAGGAGCCTAATTCAAAATTAACAAAATTATAGTACGCTTTATTATAATGAAAATTAATTAACATTCAATCAATTGATCAATCATTCTTATAGCCATTAACAATTATTAACATGTATAGCAAACATCAAATATAATAATAAATATGTCATTTTTTCACTCACACTACATAAGCACATCTATACATACAAAACTTGAATTCATTTGAAACCATTTTGGTCCCACCTCCGACGACGAAATCAATCTCCTGACAGTATTTGCAAATTTAGGAATATGTACTAAAAACTTAACTTTACTGTAGTATATTATTTATATCCGCAATACAGCAAAAATTGCATATGAGGTACTCTTTCCGAATTGCTATTTATTGTGCTATTTTATGACCAATAGCATAAAATATTAACTGGAAGAAAACATTAGTCTTTGTTGTTTATTTCCCAACTATAGAATGTAGCCTAAATATGTTTACCAAAATAATAAGATAGAAACACACTGTTATAGATTAAAATATTTTAAAAGGATTTTTTGAATACATTATTTTATTTTTTTACCTTACAGTTAACCTCAATAAAAAAAGTTAAAAAGTTGAAATAAAGTAATTAATTAGACAGTTTAAATTGTTTTTTCTTTAATATTTGGAGAGCAAACAAATGGGGTGGAAATAAGCTAATATCCTTAGTTACTAAAATTATGGTCAAATTCAAAGGATCGTAATAATTAATTACGATTATTTATTAACCTAAACGAATAAATTTTCTCTGGTTATTACATTGTTTAAAAAGATGTTTATAAAAAGAGAGGGATGCAGGCGGCGTCCCTTATTTGATAAGTCAAAGTCGTTGTGAGAAAAAAATTAAAAACAATATTCAAGACTAACTCATTGCCAGCGAGCGACTATATAACATTGAATTATAGAGTTTATTTGGAATTTGTATTTATTCACTCAAGTACTGATCTTGTTCTTTGTCGAAAAATTAATTATTTTGTTTGATAAATATCCTTCGTTGACAGTACTGTATTTTGATTAAATTATTAGATAATATAAATATAAGGTTATATTTTATTTATTACTACCAATGCCAAAGAAAAGATCGTAAAATTTGTTATTAAAATATTTTATTTCACCACTTGTTCCAAGAATGAGCTGGTGGACAAGAGCTGCGTCTTATAGTCAGGTAAATAATCACCCAAAATCGTACAAACCTAGAATTTATTCCACAATTATAAAAAATTATATTCCCGAATTTTTAATATGGAAGTAATATATCAAATTAAGGTATATAAACTATGTTTATTTATGTTTTCGTTCAATTTTATAACAATGACCACTAATTCATTGACGTCAGATGCAAATGTCAATTTTAGTATGCACTTACAGTTTTTAGTTCTTTATTACGTAACCTGATCGAATTCCAATAACCTGTCTGACTTAGTATATCTGACTGATATAGTATATCAGAGGTTGTCGGACTGTACTGGACTGAAAAAATAACCAATATTTTCGTTAGTCGCAGACGTATATATCACAGAACGTCCTAGATTATATAATAAATAATGTGTTTTAAGATTTTAAGTAGAAATTTCTCTTACCTGTTTCTATAAACAATACACTCTCCAGAGGCAGCCATTATCAATCAACGATAATGTTAACGTAACTGAATTGAAGTTATTATTACTCAAACACGATGATCCGATCGTAATTGTCGGCACTGGTGGCGCAGTGCTGAAACTCAGCTACTTGGGGACAAAGTGTTTGGGAGATTGTAGTCGATAGGTTCCATGCTCGGTTCTCTTAATACCGACACAGCGTCCGCTCAATGGTTGTCATCAATATAGACACTACTAGAGAAGTCTGGATGTCCGTGTTGAATGGTAGTCAAGGTTCGGGTGTTGTGTGGAGAAGAGAACTAAGTGTCAAACTTGTCAGTTAGCTGAAAATCAGACCAACACTACGTGGTTCGGATTCCACGTAAAGCTGTAGGTCCCATAGTTGCCCTGGCTATTGGGCTATTAATAAATAGTCCTTTCTGAGCTAAGTCGAACTCAGATAGTAACAATGACTACACTCGTTCATCTACACTCATCACGCTCATTCATGCCTCATATTCGCCCATATCTCTACGATCGGCGTCTTAGAGATAAATAAATAAATTGGAAAGCAGGAGTGGAGAGATGGGTAGTTAAATGAACCAGTCAGCTGAGTGAACAAGTTAATTCATTATGATTTGAATTAGTTCAGTTCAAAGTGAACATCAGAGCTGGGAAGGAACATTGAACAAATCATTAAATTTATTTATTTATTTTGATAAATATTAGTAGTAAAAACTGAAATTTGAATGAGGTTGACTGTACTAATTTACAAGTATAAGTAATAAAAGCGTGTCTATGAAACAAAACTCATAACAAACTACAAATCACTCCAACCGTCGCTTGTACAAGTTGTCGTTCGTTGCGTCATTTTGAACTACTTCATTACATTGAACGATTCGGTCGTGTCTTGCAAGTTGCCCATCTCTAGAGTGGCGTAGGGTGGTTAGGGTTTATGTGAACTTGTTATGCGTTGAAGGTGACTGGCGCCTGACTTTCGTCTCACTGCAGTTAGCTGTTCATTTCGAAAAATAGCAAAAGCCATCTGTCATTCTGAATCAGTCAGTACATAGTTTTACAAATACGGTTCTAACTGTTTATACACAAAACCAGATCTCGTTCTGCAGAAATTAAACTTGTAATTTTGGGGTATGGAAAATAGTTTCTCAATTAGACAATTTCTCTCTGCAGCCGTCTTTCGTCGCCCTGTCGCACGTTATTCTGCTTTGGGGTCAGTGAGGCGTGTCTTACACAGTTGATGGATTAGATTTACCTTTGTGACAGGAGATCCCTTGTTATTTATTTATTTTTCATTTTTATTATAATCTAATAACTTTTGGATTTTTTTCAAGTAAAAACAAATCCATGCTTTTATATAGTTTTAAATTTTTAAAATGGTAGCTAACAAAAATAACCATACGTTATATATATTTTGAATCATTAAAGGTAAAGTATCGAAAAACACAATATTTTACCTGCCTCATGAGGGAACCTCACTTTGTGACACGATGACGTTGAAAAATAATTTTTATTTCCGGAAGTTCATTTTATATTTACACACTGCCAGATACCGGTTGTTTCTTGCATAGGGATACACGACAAGTTATGTAGTAACTGGTTGTTTTTTTCTTTCTTTTTTTCCAGCATAAAGTGGTCTTCTAAACAAAGCCTAGGCACCCACCCGCCCATACACGAACAGCAGTATTGATCCACCCACTTGCCCATACACTAACAGTTCCACCGTATGTGTATGGGTCGGTGGGAATCTATTGTACGTATATAAGTTTAGGATGACTCTGATTGTTTGCGTCTTTCATTGGAATGGTAGAGTTTAAGTTTGAGTGTAATACCACAGTACGTGTATGGGTGGGCGGGTGGGTCAATACCATAGTACGTGTATAGGTGGGCGGGTGGGTCAATACCACAGTACGTGTATGGGTGGGCGGGTGGGTCAATACCACAGTACGTGTATGGGTGGGCGGGTGGGTCAATACCATAGTACGTGTATAGGTGGGCGGGTGGGTCAATACCATAGTACGTGTATAGGTGGGCGGGTGGGTCAATACCACAGTACGTGTATGGGTTTGCGGGTGGGTCAATACCACAGTACGTGTATAGGTGGGCGGGTCGGTCAATACCATAGTACGTGTATAGGTGGGCGGGTGGGTCAATACCACAGTACGTGAATGGGTTTGCGGGTGGGTCAATACCACAGTAAATTATGTTATCATTAATTATTAGACAGACGTTAAACAACTAGCGTAGTACCAATAAAAAAAGAGTAGGCCTAATAGCCCACAGCGATGTAAAGGCAGATGCTGTTTGGAAATTTGGAGTTATTTATTTAAATTAAGCAATGAATACTTTCCAAATTTTTACCCTGGTTTTATTATTATTTTTTTATTTTTTATTTATTTAATCTTAAGACGCCGATATTCAAGATATTTGAATATGGATTTCAAATGAGTGTAAATGAACGAATGTAGTCATTGTTATAAACTAAGGCCATAAAATCCTTATAAAGTGTAATTAATTAATAGCCTAGTGACAAATGAACAGCCGGTGGATATCAGCTGATCCCTTTCAAAAATGTTTATAACTCTGATCGGTATAGAACTGAGAACCTTTAGTTTATGAAGCTGATCTTCAACCAACTGCACTATTTGTATTGTTGGTATTGTTTGGTTTTCAATGTAAGTAAATAACAAATTTCTGTTCTATGTTGGTGCAGTTTATAAACTGTTCTGGTTCATTATTGTTGTATTCATTTATTTATATTTTTATTACTATTATTTTATGACACGTAATTTATCCATTGGTTAGAAACTGGCTTCATGCTTCCGTATCGATTGGAAGAGGTCAACAGTTTGATGACTGAAATACTGTGCCTTTCTACAGGGAAGAAAGAAACAGAGGTCGCATCCAATAGTGCGCTGAATGTGCGTCTAGATAGTGTATCAATTAGTTATTTCTCCAGTTTGCTATGCGATGGCAGGGCCAACGCCTTGTCAGTCACTTCCTTATCCCCTCCCAATCTTCAATTATTACCATAGATGTATAAAGATGAACATCTTTATAACTGCCAATGAGGCGTACGCTGCGAGCATAAGAAAGCGACCTCTGTTTCTGTTTTCTCTGTCGCTTTCGCATGCGGACAGTAAATGGGCTGATTATTTAAGTATGAGTGGAACAAATTTTCATTTGAAATAAGTGAGTACGTTCCATTTTAATTGGAGAATTTTTAAAATAAGGTCTAAAACCAACCATGCGTACACATATGAGTTTTTATCGACTGCAGCAGAGAAGTGACAGTCTATTCCAGAAGAAAGATACAAATAAATTGCAGTTTTTATGACAGACCGAATGTCTTTCATGAACTTATTACGTTCAAGGGTCAGCAATAATCAGCTGGAATCTTTATTACGTTATGTAATAGTGCAATATCAAGTACCCCTACATTGCTCCATTCCATATTGCACACAGCTTCCTTGTGACGGATATATTGGAATGAGAAGGTTGCAATACACAGCAGTAAGTAGGAATGGAGAAAATACCGTGGATCTGTGACGTCATAAAGACAGTAGTACTTGTGTACTAACTCCATTCTGGAACGGAGAACGGATTATTAATATTTGTATCCGTTCTATATATTTACAATAGTACAACTTAAACCCCTAATAACGGGAATAAATAAAGGAGACATCAATAATAACAAAGCAACCTTCGTTATGGAATTTAATATCGCTTACGTACATAGCGGTATCTACGTAATAAGTTTGTTATGGGATTTGATAAAGGTGAAATATACAGAAATATACAGTGGTATCTACGAAATAAATTTGTTATGGAATTTGATTGAGGTGAAATATACAGTGTATCTACGTAATAACTTCATTATGGAATGTGATACATTTGAATTATACAGCAGTTTCCACGTAATAACTTCGTAATGGAATTTAATAGAAGTGAAATATACAATGATAGCCACGAAATAAATTTGTTATGGAATTTGATTGATGTGAAATATACAGTGGTATCTACGTCATAACTTCGTAATGGAATTTAACTTGGAAGTGAAATATACAATGATATCCCCGTAATAACTTCGTTATGGATTTTGATTACGGTGAAAAATAAAGTGGTTTCTACGTCATAACTTCGTAATGGAATTTAACTTGGAAGTGAAATATACAGTGGTATCTATGTTATAACTTCGTTATGGATTTTGATTAAGATTAAATATACAGTGGTATCTACGTAATAACTTCGTTATGGATTTTGATTAAGATTAAATATACAGTGGTATCTACGTAATAACTTCATTATGGAATGTGACACATTTGAATTATACAGCAGTATCCACGTAATAACTTCGTAATGGAATTTAATAGAAGTGAAATATACAATGATATCCCCGTAATAACTTCGTTATGGATTTTGATTACGGTGAAATATACAGTGGTATCTACGTCATAACTTCGTAATGGAATTTAACTTGGAAGTGAAATATACAATGGTATCCACGAAATAAATTCGTTATGGATTTTGATTACGGTGAAATATACAGTGGTATCTACGTTATAACTTCGTAATAGAATTTAGCTTGGAAGTGAAATATACAGTGGTATCTACGTTATAACTTCGTTATGGATTTTGATTACGGTGAAATATACAGTGGTATCTACGTTATAACTTCGTAATAGAATTTAGCTTGGAAGTGAAATATACAGTGGTATCTACGTAATAACTTCGTTATGGATTTTGATTACGGTGAAATATACAGTGGTATCTACGTTATAACTTCGTTATGGATTTTGATTACGGTGAAATATACAGTGGTATCTACGTTATAACTTCGTTATGGATTTTGATTACGGTGAAATATACAGTGGTATCTACGTTATAACTTCGTTATGGATTTTGATTACGGTGAAATATACAGTGGTATCTACGTTATAACTTCGTAATAGAATTTAGCTTGGAAGTGAAATATACAGTGGTATCTACGTTATAACTTCGTTATGGATTTTGATTAAGATTAAATATACAGTGGCATTTACATAAAACTTCGTTATGGATTTTGATTTTGATTAAATATACAGTGGTATCTACATAAAACATGGATTTTGATTAAGGTGAAATATACAGTGGTATCTACATAAAACATGGATTTTGATTAAGGTGAAATATACAGTGGTATCTACGTAATAATTTCGTTATGGATTTTGATTAAGATGAAATATACAGTGGCATTTACATAAAACTTCGTTATGGATTTTGATTAAGATTAAATATACAGTGGTATCTACATAAAACATGGATTTTGATTAAGGTGAAATATACAGTGGTATCTACGTAATAACTTCGTTATGGAATTTCATAAGTCTAAATTGTACAACATAATTTACACCGGAATCGACTGATGTAACAGTTATGTATTTATTATGTCTAATTCACAGCAGTATTCAAGAATCAACATTATCATGGATTGTATGTGAGCATATATAACGTTTTTGACTAATGGGATAAACATTTTTATATTTCTAACTACTGTAAATGTTTGTTATGATTTAAAGCTGGCAGTAAATGTTCTTATATTAAATTTAGATTAGAAATAGTATTTAATCTACAGTAAGTGGAATACCACAGTGTGATTATGCAGCTTGCTCCGGCCACAACAATGCTTGCGTGTATCACAGATAGGCAAATGACCTGTCGACTTAACTAGTGCAATCACCTACAAGCTGGCATCTACTCAGTTAAACAATCGAATGGGCGAGAACTCTTTTCAGAATATTTCTTAAAATAAACTCAATTTTGTTAAAGTTATTTATTAATTTTATTTTCACTTTTGCGCTGAAAGTGTGAAAGAATTATTACGTGTCGTAAAGCAATCATAGCCGATGTATTTCTGTAACATACCGATAAGTATGATACATAAAAAAAATCTCTTTCCCATCCCCTATCAATAGCTAACTTAACAAAAAGTCGTTGTGAAATTTCCGTTAACAATGATTGGTCGATATCCCATAACCCCCCCCCCCCTCATTTCGAGGTGCTACCAAAACTAACTCTACCAAAAAAACATTTTACTTCTAACTCGTATAGAAAATAATTTTACATTGACATGTTTTTCAAATACCTGAGTAGTCATATTATTGTTAGAAGAATGCAAAATTATGACAGTGAATTAAAAAAAACTTATTTTATTATTAGTGCTTGATTACAGTGATTAAAACTAATCGTATGACATTTTTATTAAAGTAGATCTATTGATAAACCGATATTTAACTTTCTCCCATATGCGGTTAGTTAAATAGAGAAAGTATTGTGATCGTCCAACAAATATATTTTTCAAGTTGGTCTAAAAATCCATTTTAGAGTCCCCTGAACCCAAAGGGGTTTTTTTCGAAAACGATTTGGTGTCCGTGTGTTTGTGCAGTTTGCTGGACACCAAACGGACGGATTAAATTTTATGAAATTTGGTATGTATTTGCATTTAGCCAATATCTCCAGTTTTTTCACTTTTTAAATTTTTAAATAGAATTTTCTCAAAAACGGCTTTAACGATTTTGATTAAATGTTTAGGAAAGATGTGAATTACAATTTAAAATATTTTAGTAAAAACCCTATGTCTCTAAATTGACTTGTTTTAAGTTATGGCAAAAAACATATTTGGGAATCAAACTGGTAATTTTCAGTTTTTATTTTGTACTGTTTAATATGGGGGAAAGTTTGTGCCAGTTCTTTAGAACTTAAATTTTGCTTAAAACAAAGTTTTACTTAATTTTATTGAAACAATAATCACGCTTGACTCGAAGTAATACTCAAACACCTCCTGGGTCAAAATTGCCGCTCACGTCGCTTACCTGACCTAGGTGAGTGGGATCGACCAGTCTAAAAATAGGATTTCAATCCAGGACCTCAACTCGACTTTGAGTCAATTTTACAATAGGACTTCGTATTTGGCATCAAAACACTTCCAAAATGCTATAAAATGTGAACTCGAGTGGAAAATATCTTTCAATACGTAATAAAAGGCAAACATCTGTTTTGTTTTGGTTCCAGCGGGAGGCACCCTGGAGGGCCTCCTAACCCTAAAAACCACCCCATATGAACTGTTTTATACGTCCATACTCATAAACAGTGGCAATGTTGTGTGAATAGCAGTCTCACCTGTCGATTTCCAAGTGCGGGTCGAATAATCACATTTCTTCACAGCACTGACGCACAGCAGACGACAGGACGCTGAGCGCGACTCGCTGACAGTGGCGAGCCTAAGTGCGCGCGCACCTAACCAACATGGCGGCAGACTTTATTGATTGAATACACACTTGTTGATTGACGTACGCACGCAAATCCACCACCTTATCGCCAAGGTGATAAGCAGTCTATTCAACCACCAGCAAACTTGTCTTTGTTCAAAAATTAATTGTCAAAATAAACAAGATTGTTTACTCAGAAAGTATGAAATGGTTATCACCCAATATGACAGGTAGTTCGACACGTAATAAAAAATTCATTTAATTGTAAAGATAACGCAGCTATAAGGTATTTAATGTGACATATCTGAATAACATCTGTCAATACAATTTAACGTGAAACCCGAAAAAAATACTCTGAACAAAAACAGTGTATTCGAATTGCACCATACTGCAATCTCAAAGTTAAACAAATATATAATGTCGATTCAATTAATAATCACAGAAATTGTGTTTTCGAATGATATTCCAAATTAGAGAATGGTATGTTTCTAACAATAGGACCATTAGAACTGGTGCAATTTCATCCAAAACATTGATAAACAATAAATTTTGATCATGATTATTGTAAATGAGATAATACTTTCTTTGTTACCAATGAATCAAAGTGACTTCCCTCTATGATTATTTAACTACGTATATATGATACGTTCGATTTCTAAGGATATTTATTTTATCCTCTATCAGAACTGTGATGTAACACTACAACAAAGTTACATAAAAGAGCTATGTGTTGTGGAGACAGTAGATGATGTGATCAACGGTTACAATCAGTGTGCATATTACTAGAGAAGTCTGGTTTAAGTGGTTACTAGGGTTCTTTATATAAGCCATTTAAGGCGGTTCGGCCAGCTTTACGGACAACTGAATTCCGCTCGCAGCACTGACTGTACGTCTGACTGCGATCTACTCATACACTGAGTACTGACACTCGACTCCTCCCCCTCCCCTGGGATGGGTGGGGTATAATTGCAGGAATTCGTTGAAGCGCGATCCTGCGGGTACGGATGCTGTGTCTCGCTGTACGTGTGCGTAGTGATTGGATTGTAATATAATATGCGGATAGTAGTACAACCAATAGTTGAGTATATAAAGTTAATTAATTTTGTAAATTGTGTGATTTTAAAAAGCATACTATGCCAAACACGACATTGTATTCCTGTCGTAATAAAATAAAAACCAACATGTAACATTAATAATTAAAAACCTATTTTGCTGATTTGCAGTAAAATTATGTAATTTAAAATAATGGATGAACAAGACCAATCCCGTAAGTGTTTTTAAATTTGGAAATAATCGGAGAAATAGTTTCTGAATTCTGTATATACCAAGAAAGCCCAAACTAGCATTTTTGAGGTAATTTATTTATAACTACAAACATAATTTAATGAAAAAACTACTTGGGAGGCGTTTCACAACTGATATAAAGTAATTTAAATTTTTAAAAATTGAAAATTTGTTTGATCAAACAGCCTTAAGGGAGGCAGATTACTGTCATAAGTATCCGTGTTATTAGGTGACTGTGAGGGGACACTTACCACATTATTGTAGGGACAGTGAAACAAGATTCCCTAATTAGTACTAAGCCACTTATGGGAGGCAGGTTACTGTCTGTTACACACTGTAATATATAGCCGTGTTGTTAGGTGACTGTGAGGGGACACTTACCACATTATTGTAGGGACAGTGAAACAAGATTCCCTAAATTAGTACTAAGCCACTTATGGGAGGCAGGTTACTGTCTGTTACACACTGTAATATATAGCCGTGTTGTTAGGTGACTGTGAGGGGACAATCGCCACATTATTGTAGGGAGAGTGAAACAAGATTCCCCAATTATTGCCAAACCTTTTATGGGTGGCAGGTTACTGTGTAACTGTTACACACTGTAATATTTAGCCGTGTTGTTAGGTAACTGAGAGGGCACAATCACCACATTATTGTAGGGAGAGTGAAACAAGATTCCCCAATTAGTGCTAAGCCACTTATGGGAGGCAGGTTACTGTGTAACTCTTACACACTGTAATATTTAGCCGTGTTGTTAGGTGACTGTGAGGGGACAATCGCCACATTATTGAGGTTTAGTGACAGTGAAACAAGATTCCCCAATTAGTACTAAGCCACTTATGGAAAGCAGGTTACTGTCTGTTACACACTGAAATATGTAGTCGTGTTGTTAGGTGACTGTGAGGGGACACTTACCACATTATTGAGGTTTAGTGACAGTGAAACAAGATTCCCCAATTAGTACTAAGCCACTTATGGAAAGCAGGTTACTGTCTGTTCACACTGAAATATATAGTCGTGTAAGAACACGACTGTTACAACAACACTGACAGTTGTTAGGTGACTGTGAGGGGACACTCGCTACATTATTGTGGTTTAGAGACAGTGAAACAAGATTCCCTAATTAGTACTAAGCCACTTATGGGAGGCAGGTTACTGTGTTAAAGTTGCACACTGTAATATGTAGCCGTGTTAGTAGAAAAACAGATGGTTTGAGGCCCACTCTCGGGTATCTTTGGCTCTCGAATTCAAGATGGCGGACTCCTTCGGGCATTTTCAGGTCACATGACTCAGTCCCACCAACACTGTAGGAATTTTCCCTCCACTAATTTCCCACAGAATTCCCAAATTTCCCTCCACTAATTCCCTTTATACACTATAACAAATGCATTATTTCATATATACACTATAACAAATGTCACAGCACACCTGTTGGCAACACTTTTAACAACTTTAAAAACTAAGATTTATACAGTGTCTTCGTGGCCCAATGGTTAGCGTGCTCGACTACAAATCTCTGATCAGGTTTCCACGCTACCCAGGAGCTACTGATCATAGCGCGTTTTTGATTATAGTGATTTTCTCCAAGAGGCCTAGTCTCACTTCTTCTTAAAACTACATCACCTCAATCAGAAGTAAATCTTCTAGACGCTGGTGATTTCTTCCCTGCAGAAGTGACAAACAGTGATCCTAGGGTGACAGCTAGGACACACTACATGATGGCAGGGAAACATAGCAGCGTCGGGAGGTACTTCAGACAGACTGCACACCACACAGTACAGACTGCACACCACCTGGCTCAACGGTGGCTCGTCGTCGTCTAGTTCACACTGAAACACAAAATAAATAATGTAATACCGTAAACACACCAAAATTACATAAACAAAAGGAAATATAAATGAAAATGTTACTTAGATCCACAAAATAGCTGGTTGAAGGCTGTGGTTGTCGACTAGTCGACGGTTGTGGCTCACCATTCTGTAAATAGAAAAATTGATTTGTTTTAAGATTTGTTTGATTAGAGGATTATCGAAAAATGTATTTTTATGAAGTCACGCCTACCAAGTTGATTGAGGTGTTCGACGAGCGAGTCAGGTCAATGTATGTCGGTGGTGACGAGTGTGTCAGGTCGATGTATGCCGATGATGACAGATCGGTTTGCCTGTAGGGCCACTCCATCGGATCATCGTCGGAGCTCTGAAAACGATAATCACTTTTAAGACACCAAATTATGTATGTTTACTACTAAACTTTCCTTCAAAAAACTTTAACTTACACAGCTTTGGCTTCCCGTTCCACTTTGACCTGTCCCAGCATCATCCTGAAAAAAATTTAAAAAATTTTATTTTTGTTTAATTCATTATATATTATTTGTATATATTTAGTAAAGTCCAATAGGATAATAAGCTAACCGGCTCGAGCCGAACCATGGAGACTGGCCGCCCTCCTAGGAAGGTATGCTGGGTGAAGATGAAGAATCTATCTCCCCCCCGGAGGTCGGCTATTGCGTCCCTATACTCTTTCTGAAACAATCGAATTCACTATTTTTATTTTAAAACAGTAATATTTTATTTCGATTTTTAATTTATAGAAAGTAAAATAGCACGTCAATTACCTCAGTCAGTGGTGTACGGCCAGCCAGTTGTTGTAAAGGGGTTGGGTCATTCTGAAACAATTTAAGCTACTTAATAATTTAAAAAAAAACCTAAAATACTTGGAAAATTAAAAGTCTTTCCAAATACGTACATCAAGCATTTCGATTATTTCGTTCCCTCTCAGGAACCGTCGTAGTGATAGTGGAGGCGGGGGATTAGCTTGAGTCTCAAAATCCACACACATTTACTTTAACACAGACGAAATAAATTTGTTGATATTTAAATCAAACAAAGGAATTGTAGTTTCTAGATTGGCCAGAGTGGTGTCATCATCACAGTCGATGGCAGCCATCATCGACAGGAGGGCAGTGAGAGCGAAAAAGTTGTTCATGGAGACAAAAATGCGCACTGATGAACTGATGCTAAGGAGTATGGCAACTTGCACTTTATCAAACTGCAGGTCAAGTTTAATTGGTTGGCGTCTCTCGCTCAAGACGCAAAGGACGAGTTTAATTGGTTCAATTCCCTCCACTTCCACGCAAGCGCATGGGTCACCCTACCCATTACGTCATCCTTGCTCCTTCCAATGCATATTTTTGACCTAACACATGTTCGGTTCACATGAAATGGAACGTCTCCAGAAACTCTGTTCAACCTAGCTGCCATGAAGGTAATGGCAATGTATAAAAAAGAGTCCGAAATCGCTCAGCTACCCCTGCCCAATTCCATCAAGGTGACGGTTCAGTAGAGGATGGAGGAAGCTAACCTCTTGTGGGAACAAAAGTACTTAGGTTTAAAGCACAGGCTAAAGACCTTTCAGCATTGGTCTCCTTCAGGCACACACGCCAGAGGAGCTCCGTACTTTCAAGAGTTGGCCGAGGAAGGCTTGTTCTGTATCGGTGGTTACAACGTTATGTGTCCCCATTGTGGCTTTGAAATGGACGATAGGGACCTCCTAGGTCTCACACAACCCCCCAGAACCGGCATACAGTGCTGGTACATCGGTTATAGTCGTCACAACACCTCTAAAAAAATAAATCGAAACAAAAAACCTAGAGTCCCCTTGGTATAAGGTATGGCGTCTACGCCGCTACAAACGGCCTTTTTCAGGTCCACCATAAATACCGAGTTGTAGGGAACCCAGAAGTTAATTTTTTTTTTTTTTTTTTTTTTAACTGACCCAGTTTCCACACCAGCCAAGAGGTAGGGTCTCGGCGCGTTAGGAGTATTTTAACGTGCCTCCTTCTCCAGTAGACCTATGCACGATTCAATAATTTTAAAGGGTGGAACTGAATCGGTTTAACATTGCAAACTGGTTCTTTTATACCTCTCAATTCACAATACATCCTACCAAAAATATTCATCTCTAATAAATCTAACTTTTTCACATGGAAGATGTATTAAAATGTTGTATTTTAGCTCTAGTGACAGCTTGTTAATGAGCATGTCCATTCCGGTGGCCATATTCAGCACGCTGTAGTCACAAAGCAAGTGAGAAGGCTGACTCAGTTTCCACACCACCCAGGAGGTAGAGTCTTGGCCTGCTTTTTATTATAGTGAGTGTCCCCCAGTGTAGGCCTAGTCTCATTAGCCGTGAGAACGGCTGTTTATTGTAACCTACCCCATCCATCGCAAGTTACGGTGGTAGCCACTCCATAACAAAATTGCTATCCCCCAGTATTAATTTTGAATTTATTTTTCTATACTTTTTTGGGTCCCTCTGTAGGTCTAGTCATCACTCTACTCAGTGAAGCCTTTCAATGTGACGTACAATTACAAAGGGGTTTTTTTATTTCTTTAAGTATCATGAAGTGGATTCGTGTGATTATGTAATGCAAACATATCTCACTCACATCCTGGTTTTACGGGTTTTAAGCCTACCATAGTGTGTAACATTCAACCAAACTGTATGAGGGACTGGACTGTGACTCAAGGTCTTACAGGGTTTAGCCCAGCCCCAAGCTGCAGGATTTCCTCATGACTTATGCGTTTTAAGGCTGTCTTGGAGAACAGTCGGACGATTTTTATTAAATTTGGGCCATCCTCACCTCGACAGTTTACACAAGTGTCCTGGACTTACGGATTTTAGGCCAGCCATAGAACACACATTCACACAGAGATATCTGTTTTACATATACGGTTATAGTGTTTAATGAAAAACGATCCACTTACGTTTTGATACAGTACAATATCATCCCAAACTACTTTGTCTGCAAAGTCACCAATAAATTGTTCTGACAAAAGCTGGTATTTACTTGCTGTTAACGAACAATCGATATTAAAGTTAGGAGCCATTTCCTCAGGATATCTTCAGGAAACTTTGTCCTTTATAAAATCAAACCTCAGTTTACTCTGTGCTGGTAAATTCTCAACATATCTAGTGAAAAATCATAGTGGGATGACAGTAGGTCCCATTTAACGTATCTATCAAATTTCATAATAAAACTGTCAGTCATAACACCGACTGGAGCCATTGGCTCCTTTGAGAGCATAGTTCATGAGTCCTCCATGGTGGTTAGAGACATAATAACCAAACTAAAGTTTGTACAGTCTTTTATACTCTTGCTGTGCAGCTCTAAAGGTGCACTTGAAGTTACAATTAGCGTGTATAGATTATATACAAGCGTTTGAACAAGTATTTGAACAATCTTTCGGTAGTTCAAACACGTTAGGATGAAATTCTTTTAAAAAGTTAACTTTTTCCATTCCTTTAGTATAAATTTTAGTAAGAGGTTTACACAGTGTGCTTAAATTTTCATCGTATTCCATACTACCTTCTTCCCATTTTATTCAATGTAGGTGACGGTTTAACCATCTAGCTGTTCTTTGTTGTTTTTCATCAAGTACACACTTGCAGTAAGGTGACTTAGAAGTGGGTATGTAAGAAGAAGCGTATAAAGGTTTTTATTTAACAATGCAAAGATCTAAACGTGAGACATTTTCAAGTACCCACCCACTACCTTGACTTACCCATTTACCCACGCTCTCTAAAATTTTGTCAAGTGCTTCTGAATATTGATTATCGATAGAATCGGAAGGTAACAGAGGTCTAGTTCCTCCGTGAAAGAAAGGCGAAGTGGAAATTTCCTCGTTATTTACAATTTTGGTACATTTAATTTGAACAGAAATATACCGTTTAATTCCTCCAAGCCTGTTTCGTTGCAAGTTTAATTCGGAAAGGACTTTGTGTTTATTTTCTGTGAGAACTGTTAGAACGTCTTTACCGCAAGTGCTAAACTTACGGCAAATGGTAACCAGTTTATCGTTCAAAGCGGATGTGTAGGATTCCATGGTTAGGCTTGGATACTATTAAATGTAGTTAAAAAGAATTAATTATCATTAATGGTATATAGTTCAGTATATAGCCAAAGTTCAAACTCTAGTCAATCAAATCAAAACGCAAGAGCAATCAACGTTCAATCAGATCGAGCGCTAGATATAGAAGGAGGTGACAGTTAGTAAATAAGAAGATGAAAAGAGAGGAATGGAGGAGGACCAATCAGAGAGTAGCATTTGAAATAGTCGATGTGCGCATGCGCGTCAAGGTCAGCCACGCCTGTCATCCGGTCTGTGCAGCTGTCCCATAAAATCATGTTTTCTGGCACATAGAGTATATATTTTTTACAATGTATATATCAAATAATGCATTTGTTATACTGCATAAAGGAATTAGTGGAGGGAAATTTGGGAATTCTGTGGGAAATTTGTGGAGGGAAAATCCCCACAAGGTTGGTAGGACTGAGTCACGTGACCTGAAGATGCCCAAAGGTGGCCGCTATTTTGAATCCGAGAGCCGAAGATACACGAGAGTGAGCCTAAAACCATCAGTTTTTGCCTACTCGTGTTGTTAGGTGACTATGAGGGGACAATCGCCACATTATTGTAGGGACAGTGAAACAAGATTCCCCAATTAGTGCTAAGCCACTTATGGGAGGCAGGTTACTGTGTTACCGTTGCACACTGTAATATATAGTCGTGTTGTTAGGTGACTATGAGGGGACACTTGCCACATTATTGTAGGGACAGTGAAACAAGATTCCCCAATTAGTGCCAAGCCACTTATGGGAGGCAGGTTACTGTGTTACCGTTGCACACTGTAATATATAGTCGTGTTGTTAGGTGACTGTGAGGGGACACTTGCCACATTATTGTAGGGACAGTGAAACAAGATTCCCCAATTAGTGCTAAGCCACTTATGGGAGGCAGGTTACTGTGTTATCGTTGCACACTGTAATATATAGTCGTGTTGTTAGGTGACTGTGAGGGACACTTGCCACATTATTGAGGTTTAGTGCAGTGAAACAAGATTTCCCAATTAGTGCTAAGCCACTTATGGGAGGCAGGTTACTGTGTTACCATTGCACACTGTAATATATAGTCGTGTTGTTAGGTGACTGTGAGGAGACACTTGCCACATTATTGTGGTTTAGTGATAGTGAAACGAGATTCCCCAATTAGTGCTAAGCCACTTATGGGAGGCAGGTTACTGTGTTACCGTTGCACACTGTAATATATAGTCGTGTTGTTAGGTGACTGTGAGGGGACACTTGCCACATTATTGTAGGGACAGTGAAACAAGATTCCCCAATTAGTGCTAAGCCACTTATGGGAGCCGGTTACTGTGTTACCGTTGCACACTGTAATATATAGTCGTGTTGTTAGGTGACTGTGAGGGGACACTTGCCACATTATTGTAGGGACAGTGAAACAAGATTCCCCAATTAGTGCTAAGCCACTTATGGGAGGCAGGTTACTGTGTTACCGTTGCACACTGTAATATATAGTCGTGTTGTTAGGTGACTGTGAGGGGACACTTGCCACATTATTGTAGGGACAGTGAAACAAGATTCCCCAATTAGTGCTAAGCCACTTATAGGAGCCGGTTACTGTGTTACCGTTGCACACTGTAATATATAGTCGTGTTGTTAGGTGACTGTGAGGGGACACTTGCCACATTATTGTAGGGACAGTGAAACAAGATTCCCCAATTAGTGCTAAGCCACTTATGGGAGCCGGTTACTGTGTTACCGTTGCACACTGTAATATATAGTCGTGTTGTTAGGTGACTGTGAGGGGACACTTGCCACATTATTGTAGGGACAGTGAAACAAGATTCCCCAATTAGTGCTAAGCCACTTATGGGAGGCAGGTTACTGTGTTACCGTTGCACACTGTAATATATAGTCGTGTTGTTAGGTGACTGTGAGGGGACACTTGCCACATTATTGTGGTTTAGTGATAGTGAAACAAGATTCCCCAAATAGTGCCAAGCCACTTATGGAAGGCAGGTTACTGTGTTATCGTTGCACACTGTAATGTATAGTCGTGTTGTTAGGTGACTGTGAGGGGACACTTGCCACATTATTGTGGTTTAGTGATAGTGAAACAAGATTCCCCAATTAGTGCCAAGCCACTTATGGGAGCAGGTTACTGTGTAACTGTTGCAAACTGTTATATGTAGCCGTGTTTTTAGTTAACTGTCTGTACTAGCCCTCGCGCTGGCAAATCGTAATCTACGACTCATTTTCGGCCCGTGTTTACTGGCAGCGTCGTATTTCACGATTGCATGTTCATTACGTAATATTACGAACACTCAACTAATAAATCGGACTCAACATTATACCGTTTTGTTCGGCAAATTACGCACTTTCTTTTCTTATTTTCACTTTATATGTATTGTTTTTAGTTTTTATTTATTGGCTTTTGCAAACCAAATGTCACTTATGGATTGTGAAAAAATTAAACTGTGTAAAAATTTATAAATTTCGTTTTTTACAAATAATTTACAGCAATAAGTTCTTTTCAGTTAGCATAGTCTTTTTCAAGACAAATATGTCGCACATTTTGTATATATTGAATTTGGATATTGATAATTTTTAGTGTTTGCTACACGGCCACTAATTAGAAAATTGTTTTCCGGAAAATAACAATTCTAAATTCAAACTACGAAAAAGGTTTTTTGTAAATCATTTGGAGCTTTTTTTAGCTATTATGTGGTAGAAAATAAATTTTTGAATACAATTATATGATACATTATACTCATTAAAATCTGATTTATAGTAATTTTCAAACAAACATTTGTATAAACTGTAAAAATAGCCTGCCAGTCAAGGCAAATTTGATCGCCAGTGTGAGGGCTCTATACCTTTCCACAGACTATTAGCAATTGGCCTAAAATAAGCTAACAAATAAGACAACAATATACTTTAATAAAAAAAACTAAAAAATAAAAAATAAGCATATTTTTTAATACAATAAACTCAGTAAAATCAGTGAGCATTTTAATTTATTATTAGTTTTAAAATACTGTTTTTTTGTCGGATAAATTCATAGTAGCCTAGCATTACTAGTGTTATTACTTAAATATTATTACTATTTAATATATTATCGATCTCCAACCAAATATATTGGAAGGTAGATTTTATAATGCCTTTATTTTCTTCAATAGGCCTACTAGTTCAATCCGTCAATAATGGTGGTACCTTTAAACATATTGACAATATTGTATAAATACAGCCCGATAACATTGTACTGTATATTTGAACACGATGTTTTGTGAAGGCGATTTATATACATGTAGTACATCACTACTGATTGATTAAAGGCAACAGTGGTTTTAGTAGAAACAGATCGTCACACCGCCGGGAATAGAAACAGGCTTTTCCATTCGGATTTATAGCCTATAAACTGTATTAATGTCATTTACATACCTCTCTACTATTACGCCATTTTATGACCCCTAAAGAATGTACAAAATATAAATAATAGAGTAATTAATAGCCTAAGTATTTTACTATATCATAAATCGTGTTGGCCATAAACACATGAATTTTAATTATAAAATCAAGATTCCTTTCAATTTGGATTTTTTTTAAACCTTATCAACGATATTTTTTCTTTCCTGTACTGGTTTTGTTACTTTTACAATTAATTAAATTGGCCGATTCCAAAACTGCCAAAGCCACCGCTGAAAAGTCGACAGCTTAACAATAGAGAGACACAGGACGGTACGATTCTTTTCTGTTTCAACTGTAAGGTTCGTGTCTATTGCTACAATGTATATATATCATATAGTTTATATTCAGATACCATTAATTAATTTAAAAATATACAAATTCTCTTATAAATAATTGGAAAAAATCCAAAAGTCTTGCTATATTTATAAAAATATCAAGTAATATCCTGTCAAAAAAGTAAATCCAATCCATCGAGCCATTTAAGAACTGCCTCGCTTAATTTTTGCTGGCTAATCCCTCCGTAAAAGAGCGCAGGGGGCACTCTGTACCTATGTGATCCATTGTATTGATATGCTCCCCGAAATCACATGACTGATTTCCAGTAGTTACATCTGCCCACGCCAGTTCGGAACCGATTCAGTATTGTTCATTCCCTACGAGGGAGGTTCATTCCACCTACAGGTATTGACAGATCGTAAATAAGGAACTTATATTTTCGTCCATCAAAACTGTTCCACGCTACGGCCCAGCTAGTATTGGGTGAGAAATTTGATCTGCTCAAGTGGAAAGTAGTAGTGGGTTGAGATATATTAAGCGACCGTTCTGGCGTGGGAGAACCTAAAGTAGGAAATGGGGAGGCGCGGGGCGTTCTAGATCTTATATATCGTCAAATAGTGTCTCCTGACGTCTTATCTCTGTATGTAGTCCGAATAAAATAACTTTAGTACTGGCGGAACGGCCACGCACTACTGGTCTGAAATGACAAAACTCTGAGTTTTAATTTGCTGTTAAACTTAAAATAAGTAAGTAATAATTTTCAAACTTGTATTACTAAATATTGTAATGTTATATTGTATTCCACCATGTTATATTCTTTAAGAACAAATTATGCTGAAGATTTTGATTCAACTGATTTGATTTTTATTGTGATATTTCTGTTTAAGAACATGTTTTTATGAGTGAAATTGCACGTGAGTCGTCTTTAACTTGTCATTGTAGCGAGAATAACAATAATACAAATATTTCTTGTAGATGAATAACAGTTTGATTCATTGTGATTAGTTTGGTATAAGACTCATTTAATAACTCAAATAAGTTAATGAGAAATTAATTATTTTGTAAACAATTGAAAACTCGGAAACGACAAACACTAGACAAACTTTCTTCTAGCAAACATTAACTGTGTTATTTATGTATTACTAAAATAATACTGTGGCACTAATAAAACATGCAGAAAAATAAAGAAGAGTTGATGAAGTAACTCCATAAATCGTTCTCATCAACGCTGGGTCGTACGCGTAAGGTATAGCCTACTCTGCTCAAGGGAACGTGTAGACCAAATGTTCAGCTCAAGCGCAAAATAATCGTAACAATAATTATAGATCTAAAATATTTCCAGATTAGAAATGTTTCTCCAATAAGAAATAAGGTGAGTTAGTTGACTTTGAGGTGTGTTCGAGTTCAGTTCTTAATCGATTTAACGGAACTGTATATTAAAAAAAAATAAATGTTGATTAAACTGTATATTTTAATCAACAGTTTATTTTTATTGCAGTAATTTAGTTTTAGTGATATTTCAAGTTTTTTTAATTTAGATAAAACAATAATGTTATAGGATTCAGTATACATATATAATTAACAACGGTTAGTGCAATTCTAATATTTAAGCCCTTTTTAGTTAATGTTCTATTGATAATTGGCAATAAGGCCTTGTGTTTGCAATGGAAGAGAGCAGAGCTGACTGCTGAGCCAGTGACTGTACAATGAGCGTATGGTATCACCGCCGCCTTGTTGACAATCTAGTTTTGAAAACTACTAAAACTTTCTTCCTAGTTGAAGAAAAGTTTATTTAATACGAGCGTACGAATTTAGTGCCACTTTAACACAATTAATTTAGGTTTAAATACATTTTGTCTAGCGTTTGTCATTACCGAGTTTGCAAGGGTTTACAAAAATTTATTTCTCATTAACTTGTTTGAATTATGAAATGAGTCTTGTACCAAACTAATGACAATGAATCAAACTGTCATTCATCCACAAGAAATTATTTTATTATTATTATTATTTTATTATTATTATAATAGCTAAGAAATATTATTATTATATTTTATTATTATTATATTTTATTATTATTATTTACTATTATTATAGCTACAGGGTAAAGACGACTCACGCGCAATTTCACTAAAAAAACGTGTTCTTAAACACATATATCACTATAATAAGCAAATTAGTTAAAGTACAATCTCCAGCATAATTGTTTCTTTAAGAATATAACATGGTGAACACTATACAAGTAGTTTGAAAATTATTGCTTACTTATTTTAAGTTTGACAGCAAATTAAAACTCACTCAGAGTTTTGTTATTTCAGACCAGCGGCGCGTGGCCGTTCCGCTAGCACTAACGTTATTTTATTCGACTATAAAGGGCCTATATTGTTCAGCACCGGGAGCCCTGTATACAGCAGCTAAATTGAATAGGCCAGTGACAAAGCAGTTGTACGCTGGACGTGTTCGTTGTCTCATCACGTTGTTGTAGCAATAAAATATATATAATACATTTGCCCTGGTTTGAAAAAATTTTGGTTTTGAAGATGATTTAATAAGTTTTATAAATTTCAGAATTTAACTTTTCAAGTCCTTGTCAGTTTTCTAAAACAACGTCTTCTTGGCTTCTAAAATAGAGGTCGTAAAATGAATAACTTGGTTACATTGTAATCCTTATCTATATCTATAAAATCCAATGTATGTTTGTCTGTCCTTTATGCACTACCAAACCGTCCAACCGATCGCCATGAAACTTGGGGAAGTTGTTCTATATACCCCAGGGAAGGTTTCTGTCCTGTTCCCGTTTCTTTAATCCCTCAGGGCTCCATCCCTTGGACTTCTAAAGTTTCGATGTTAATCAAATAGCAGGACGCATGAAGGTATAATAAGTCAAATATAAAAAGAATATCAGCTGTGAGTTTTAAATATGTCAAAATTATACTGTTTATATTTTTATGTTTTGATTTCTTGTGAAGCTATATTAATTGATTGATTTATTTGATTAACAGCTGTTAAATAAAAACAAATAGAATAAAATTGTGGTAGGCAAAACTTTCAAAATTAAAAATAATTGAGTAGGCCTACAGTAGTAAACTACACAAAACATCAGCTGTTGTAAATTGGATACTGTGTAAACTGAAAGGTTGCTGCACATTTCAATGATACAATTAAAACTCAATATTATGACCGGCGAAGCGGGCGGGTACAGCTGAAATATATAGTTAAGATGAAATATATAGTTAAGATAGATTGGTTTTATACGTGCAAGTGAATGCAGTAATTTTATTGATTAAAATAAATTTCAGATCACTTTAAATGAATCAATTTTAATAAATTTTGTAATTTATTAACGAGTTATGTCTGTTTTTTAACCGTTTGATATAAAAAAAGTTAATATCTATTATTTACATCACCCAATTTGAGGTTATTTCATTTTGTTCTGAGTATGTGACAATTTTGCATTTGCAACAACAGAAATATAAATATACAACCTAAAATAATAAACTATAAAATAAGTGAAATACACTAATCGAACCCTAAGCACCATCATGGATTTTTCATTTCATCTACTTTTAAAAGTTTATTCAAAATGTCACCTTTTTCAATTTGCATTCACAAAATTAGCTACAAGTAACAAATTATAAAATTTTAACTTACAATAGAGCAAGTTTTAGTAAATAATCCAATGTTTCTGTTTAGGTCCTATATAAATCTTGTTTCTAACCGGTCATACGTACAAAAAGAGACAGAAATTACATACTATTTTACTTACCATTCGGGTCCATTAAAGGGTTCCTTTCGGTCACTGTGAAAGATTAACAGATATTTTTGTTAACAGTCCACTGTAGAATTATAGAAACTTAACTGCTTCCACAAAAATAAGCGACTGGCGTACCCGGCCGGAAACGAAACGGAACTGAGGCCGCGGCGGATGTCGAGGTCTACTGATATGATAAGGCTGGCGCAAGGTTACTTTCATTTTTCACCTCTTCCCGTGAGTAAAAACAGTGTTAGTACAGTAGTCTTTGTCCTGTCTGCATGGGCTGTCGACCATGTTGGTTTTAATCCCATAAGAACAATGTTATTTTCGAACCGGGCAGACGATCACGCGTATCCAAATTAAACAGTTATTTTTCCAAACAAATTGTATTTAAATAAGAATGAAATTGCACGTTGGAATTTATTTGCAAATTCCTAAGTAGTTTTATAGGAAAAAATATAACAAATATTTAGTTTGAAGTTTTTATTTTCACCTATTTTTTTAAACTAGGCGTATGTATTCAAAATATCAAAAGCAAACCCAATGCGCAATGTGATAACGTTTAAAATGCCGCCTCATACACAACTTCTGGTCAATAAACAACGAAAAAATATGGATTCGCGAATAACAATGTTCTTATGGGATTAAAACCAACATGGCCGACGGGGTCTGTAGACTCTTAACAATATGTAAAATGAGACTCTACAGTATGAGTCTAAAGAGAAAATAATGCTTATCCATCTCGTGTTGTGTGTTACCACAGAGAAAAATATACAGAGGTTACTTTCTTATGGCTGCAGCAAATACCTTGGTGGAAGTTATAAATAGATTACCACTAATGTACACATCTGTAGTAATAATTACAACATTAATCCTCGAGGACTTGGGAGTAATTAATGAGGGATTGACAAGGTGCTGGCCCTGCCATCCGCATGGCAAAGTGGAGAAATAACTACTTACTCCACACACACTTTGACTTAGCACACTAGAGGATGCAACCTCTGTTTTCTTCTTCTCTGTGGCGTTACTCTGACACAATTTCTTTCAACAGAATAATTTCGTAGAAACACAATGTCTACACAAAATAGCTCGTATTTAGATACTATTTAAAGTTCAGTATTTTTACTAACAATAACTATTGTCGAATTAAAATCATGTCAAGAAACAATTTATTTTTCCTCTGATCAAGCTTTCCTTTTGAGATTTTATATACAGGGGTCAACGAAAATTCTCTAAGGGGTGATAGGCAAACCAATGACTAACCCAAATAACAAAACATGACCCTGGTAAAAGTGACTTAGTTTTTTTAGATATTGACACTTTTATGAAAACCACAAAAATTGCTACTTTAGATGGATTTTTCATGCACTTCTGCTACAAAACTAGGAGCTTTATTATCAAATTAAAGCCATAATGTCAAGACATCTGGTTTAACTTAAAAACAGGCAAACTCCTTCACTTTTTTTTTCATTGACATAAAAATAATTTTCATTTTAAGGTAGGGTCTACTAAAAATAATCAATCTTCTGATTCAACGAGTTATGCTTCAAAGAGAAATCCATTACTAAACTGACATACCTGTTCAAAAACATGCTCATGTTGTGGGGATTTCAAAATGGTTCTAATTTAACAAGATAAAAATATGAAAGTGAGTCGAATTATCTTTTTCCTTTGATTACTTACTATTAATACTTTTAGTAAAATAAGTTACTTTAGAGATAAAATTGAAAATTACGCTTTTATCTAAAATGACAAATAGCATTATTATACCATTTTGAAATCCCCATAACATGAATTAACAAAAAAATACATGGTCTACAAAGTGTTGTTTTCATATGCTATAAAAACTGACTCTTGTAAAAGCCCTGTAATATCATGTTAGGTAATTTGTCAAATTTCCCACAGAATCTTTTTCACACGCTTAGGAGTTAATTACATCTCGTGATATTCTGCAGCTATCTTGTGGCATTTTCAGTAAATCTATTTGAAATTTGGATATTTACAAAAATAAACATTAAAATAGGAAATTATTGATTCAGTTTTTAAAATAAATATATATTTATCCATCTTTTTATAGTAAATCGATATTTATCTATAGGTATTTTTAAATAAACATATTTATTTTTCAACTTTGAAAAATATAGATTTTTTATAGGATATAAGTCCAGGGATGAAATATGCTTTGGGGCCTTTTTCTAGAGGTACAGGAATAAACCAGACCTCTCCCAAAGGAAATCACTACATCTTAAAGAATCACAGTCATGAAGAGCTTTTTAATAACAGTTCTATTTGCTGAAGCTGATCACTGTACTTCAGTCGTACCAGTGATTTTATTCTCAAATAGATTTCCCATCCAATGTTAAATTTCGCCTTAAAATATCAACTGTTTTTGTGGTCCATTGTGGAGCACTAGTGTAGTCCCATGTAAATGTAATGCAGTTCAAACCAGCTGTGGTTGCGGGCCTCACTAACTAACAAAGTTACTGGCACAAATATTCATATTAGATGGAATATCTATTGTAGATGTATATAATCAAGGGTTGTATACATCGGGGCTTATGTAGCAATGCTGCAGTTTCACTCAGGCACTTTACAATGTCTCTGTCCAGATCTAACTTTTTTAATGTTCCTTAACAACTGGCATTTGATACAGTCGATTCAATAATGTAAAATTTGTTATATTTTGGACAACCACCATGTTGATAGAAAAACTTAATCGGCACTGGTGGCGCAGTGCTGTAACTCAGCTACTTGGGGACAAACAGTTTGGGAGATTGAAGGCGATAGGTTCCACGCTCTGTTCTCTTAATACCGGCACGGCGTCCGCTCAGTGGTTGTCATCAACGTAGACACTACTAGAGAAGTCTGTAGTGTTCGTGTTGAATGGTAGTCAAGGTTCGGATGTTGTGTGGGGGAGAGAACTGAGTGTCAACTTGTCAGTTAGCTGAAAATCAGACCACTACTACGTGGTTCGGATTCCACGTAAAGCTGTAGGTCCCAAGTTGCCCTGGCTATTGGGCTATTAATAAATAGTCCCTGAGCTAAGTCGAACTCATATAGTAACAATGACTACACTCGTTCATCTACACTCATCACACTCCTCATATTCGCCCATATCTCTACGATCGGCGTCTTAGAGATGAATAATGAAAATCTATGAAGTGCGAGTCTAAGCGTTTAAGGGGTTCTTTAGCCTTCTTTTAAATAAAAAAATTCACTTAAAAGTTTACATGGGCCAACAGGCATGCCTCTGAACTTTATTCAACGAGTGAAGTACCGACCGTTAACTCAGTGGAGATTCGAACCTTGCCCTCCGAAGTCTTAGCCACTGAGCCACCAAAACTGAGTGTAGTTACAATAATAAAATTTTAAGCAAATCAGCGTAATTATTTATTTCTTGCCTGAACAAATATTTGAAGGTTTATGGTAGTTTTTACAAATTGGGAGACAGGATGGTATATATCTGATTAAGTAGTCAAGGATTGTTGGAAATTTTCTATCATTTTGTGAAGTCTTTCACTATCCACCAATCCATGTCTTGAACATCAAATACATTATTATTATCGAATTTTAAAAATAAACTCGTTGATGTTACAACAATATTGTAATTTTCTGCAGCTGCTTGCTGTAGTTACGATACATTATAATTCTAGTTTCAAATTAAGAGTTAATATACATCTCATGACGGTAGCCTTCTTTGTAAAAGAACTCTTTCCACTAACAGTAAACATTTGTCCTAACATTTCAATGGCAATCTCAAACAGTTTAACAATGAGATGAGTCAACATACTTTAACTCCTTATTAGTTGAAATGATGATTTTCCCTCCTTAAGATGCAGTTTCTTCTCAGTATCACATTACATGGCTATTTAATAAACTCAAAAGGATAGTTTTACTGTGATGACTCATTAAGTACTTCTCTATTTTGCATAATCCCAGACTTATTCGCGTTTTCTTTACTTCTCCTGACCAGCAGACACCCTGCTTTGGTATCTTAGAAAACTATTGATTTAGAAAACATCTTTTAGAAAACTTTTTGATTAATTTTGGACATTAATAATACGAATAATAGTTTAAACAAGGTTATATATTTTAATAAACTTAAAGCTTCAATTTACATTAAGAATGGCACAAACCTGAATAGAGAATATCCAGTCCTGTAGTAAGAATGATTTGGTGTAACTTATTCTATCAACTAAATTACAAAAGAAAAATATTATGTACAGTTAAACGATATTATATCTATTTAACAATAAAAAATGGTGTTCACAATAAACATTTCACTCTCTTAAAGGAACTGACAGTTGTTTACAAGGGAAAATGTATTTTATAAGTAACTGAAAATGAATAATTTTTAATTACGACAGTTCAACTATTGTTATCTTGGTATATTACAAGTTTTAAATCCTGGTGAAAGTATATTTTCAACAGATAACTATCTTTAAAATTGCATTCTACTCCAATAGACAAACTTATCAAGCTGCGAATTCACTAAATTTAATTATAATGTGCTAGATGTTATTCATGATGACGTTTACAAATTATAATAGTATTAATTATTTGTAACATTTCTAATCTTTAGTTTATTGTTATTTGTTACCTTGATTAAGCAGGAGCTACTGTTTCTAATTTAAAGGATAGAAGCACTTGGACCTTTCACTTCCTGGTTCAATTTGAGTCATATCAGTAGCTACCCACCATAGAAAAATAAACGTTTGCTATCCCTTAAACTAAAACAATTATTCTGGTACTTAAAAATCTAACAAAATCCTATGATGTCACACACAACTGTGTTAGGAAAAGAAGGTATATTTAGAAACACGATTTAACATTGAGTATTCCGTACTTTTAACCCTTTTGAGACCAACTTCCGATATATCGGAAGTTCATAATACTCGTAAGAATGGCTAACTTCCTATTTGGTTATTTGATACGCAATAAATGTTTATTTTTATGAATGGTTTTGTAGAATATTTACTGTTTACAATAAAGTGTTTTTCAAGACTGCCAATCTCCAACTTATTTTTGTCGACATTCAAGTAATAGGTAAGTATTATCATGAACTGTTAGGCTATTCTTGTAAAGCAAACAAGTATTGGTTTTTGAGTACTCTGTTGGGAAGTACTCTCTTTCACGTTTTGTAAGATAATCCATGCTTTGCCTGAGAAGTTAGTTTTTGGGGTTTTGGTCAAATCACGAATAAATGTCTCTAATTCTTAACTGTGAATTTTCTGCAAAGAGAAACTTGTTGTACTTGAAAAAAATATAGTATCAATAAAATTAAAGGTGTATTTACTTCTCAATATTTGTTGTTAGTGTTTAGGAATGGGTTGAATCTTATATTTTCCAAATTTACATTTGTTTTCTAAGTACAGAAAGTAAAATTGTAGTTACTTATTTTTATACAAAGGTAGGAAATTATAAAAGCCAATTTTATATTCTATCAAATAGAAATAAAAAAATAATTGAATTGGTTTATAAAAAATAGCCATTTTCCTGACACTACAAAACTCTGAAAAACTGCCCGATCTTCCTGGCTTACTTTTTGTATTATAAGCCGGTCTTCCAAAGGGTTAAACACATTCACTGCCTGAAGAACACTTATGCGTTGTGTTGACCTTGGCTGTGTACAGACGACGCACTTGCGCGTCCTGGACTATAACAGCTGATTCCTGCCAATTACCGGTTTATTGTTTTGTGTGTATGGTTGTTTTGTGCACTGTACAGTTGTGTTAGGTGGTTATGTGACTTATGAGGTGTACTCGTTTACCGAAATGATGCATTTAGTTTCAGCATATGTTGAAGGACATAATATTTGATCATTAGTGAACGTAGAAAACAAATTTATATAAAGTTTATTAAGAAGTACCAAGGTCACTCGGAAAGTATTACCATATCTAGACTCGTAGTGGGAATCAGTCCCTACGCAACTAGTTTGAGATAAGTATATATCTTGTTCCTCTTATTGTTTCATAAAATGTTGTATCATGTTTAACAGTAGCTTAACTAATAATGCCAAAAATGATCAAAGTAGCAGGTCATCCTCAATACAGATTACTTAAGATTAAATTTTAAAAAATCAGGAAAAACAGGCATTTCAGTTTGAGCATGTTGCATGAATTTGTTCACGTAACATTAAGGTATAGGTGGATTAAAACTACATTCTTATTATATACAACCATTTGATGTCTTTTAGACTGGACAAATGGCTGAAGCGGGAATTATTTGAGCCAGATAACGAAAGGTCCTAAACTCCTGTGAAGTTAAGTGGTCATTGGTTTATTTAAAACAAGAAATCATCTGAAGGTGTAGTGAATAAAATCACTAAATCCGTCAGATTATTTCTGCTAGTACTGAACAATCTTTATACCTACTGATTTTACCTAAGAATGACAAATAATATTTCCATTGAACTGCAGCAATATTAAATCTATCTTTCAGATTTTAATGATTATTTCCTTAAGAAAATGTGTTATTTAATTTACCTTAAGAATAATATATTCCCTCATTAGAAATAGCTATAGTTTTTTTCGAGTAAGCGAATGTATAATATCAATAAAAGTAAATTTCTTCACATATTTAACTCTATGACGAATGTTTAAGAGGAAGTTTCTCCCCTTGATATAATATTACAGTCATTTTCCCTTTAAATTCTAGGCATCATCTTCTCGTATATATGTATAGCATATATATTCTTATTATTTATATATAACATGTATAAGTGCCATATTAAATATACTGGTTTTACACAAATACAATGTATGTCATGAGTACATGTGATAGACTACCTGTTCATGGTTAAATGTCCGGTGGGCTAGACCCGTTTGATTTGTCTACAAATATTACACTGGTTCTATGTAAATTTAATATCAATAAAGTGCCAGAGTACAATTACTGACAAGAAAAGTGATATTACCAAAGAGAAATTCATAATAAATACAAGTTTTAATTTTTTACAAAAAAAGGTTAATTTCTTATTGATACTTACAACAACACACACAAATAGATACAGAAATAGTTTTAAAGTTTCTTACATATTTAGTAATTTTAACATAAAAATATTAATGCTATGGAAATAAAAATAAATTCTTCTTTAAAAATAGTTATTTGACTTTTCTAGGTATTGTGGGTGGTAGCCCTGCATTGTCAACTTTACCCAAATTAATTGTGGTTGCCATGACATGTTCAAACATGTCACAGACACTGTTTCACACCCTGTATAAGAACTACAAAGTAACTGTTGAACGCTTTATCAATTCGTCAATCACTGTTTGTTTTATCACTACTAAAATTACATTCTAAAATACATAAAAAGAAGTAAGTACTTCTATTAGAATCAAGACCATAATTATTTTTGTTACAAATAAATAAATTTAAAATTTACACATAATAAAGCCTTTTGAGGATGTAAAATATTTAATTTTAGCAAATATTTGTAACATATACTGATATACAAAATATCATTGATTTCCTAAAGCAGCTTTACAAAAATTATTTAAAATAAAATCATAAAACGCTATTAAAATAAACACGGTATACAACAAAATTACTGTATTAATATTCTGGTACATTAAAATATTTTTCGAGGTAGAAAACTTTAAAACAAACGTATACTTAATAAACATTTATCCCTCACACATAATAATTGCTTTGGCCGTTTAGTGTATTTCACAGACAACTCATTTCATTTGAGATATAGATAGCAAAATATATCTGGCTGTAAAAAAAATTAATAACTTTGTAATGAAGGTATTTTTAGTTATATAGTCTAATAAAAAACTTAGTTGTACTTATACTAAGACAGGTTAAATATAGAATATCCTAACCAACTAATAACTGTCACAAGTGAACAACTAAAACGGAAAGAAAAAGAAATGGGCAAACCTCACAAGTTTTCCTCTTTGTTTAAATTCAAAATCCTCTTAAATGGTAGATAACAGTTTTAGTAAAATCAAAATAAATAATTATTTTGCTTACCATAATGGACACAATCGCTAAAATTAGCACTGCACATTTAACAAAATTTAAAATTTTTTTTATCTTTTACAATAGTTAATTGATCATGGTCTTTTTTTATGTACAATACTTATCCTTTGGATACATAAAAAACATTGCTCACATTGAGCAATGAAAATGTTTTAGTTACCTTAGTTTTTTTTTTTTTAAACATGAAAGATTAACCAAAAACATAAATACAGATTTTTATTGAAAATGAGAACTAAATCACACAACCCAATAATTCACAATTACTCATTAACAAAAAAAAAAGATAAATAAATAAATAAATAAATAAACGCCAGGACACTTGACCAACTTAAAATACTAACTATCTAACTGGACATTAATACATCATTGGAATTATAGTAGTTTAAACAGATATAACTTGAAGTAAATTACACCTTTAAAAGTGGTTATATAAATTAGACATTCTTTTAAAAACAACTTAAGTCTTTTCTCAAATCAATATGTTCATGATTTTATTTCTGGAGAAGCTAATTAGCTTATTTTATCGCTAGATGTGTTATTTTTTTCAAAAACCTATCCAGTACCTTTTAACGTATTTTTTTTACTAAACCAGATTAAAAATTTACATGTTTTGAAGGGTACAATTTTTACAACCTCCATTGAAATCTACATTTACAAAATCCTTCTCTCTCAAACATATGATTGTTAAAAGACGACAATTATTAAAATAAACTTTTAAGTTTAAAGCCTAAAGCAAACATATATTTCTGTAAGCAAGTGAAAATGGCTTAGTTACAACCTTATGAGGTGCCCATCCTTAAAATAGTAACTAGTGTTTTGCTAGTCCTATACAGAGCTGCACTTAGAAACAGTTCAACCACAATTTATTTATTTCATAAAACTTCACTTGTCAGTTCATATGGGCCTACAGGCTGTGCGTGAACTTTATTCAATGAGTAAAGTACCAACCGTTGGCTCAGTGGGGATTCAAACCTTGGACCTTGTCCTCCGCAGTCCGAAGCCTTAGCCAATGAGCCACCAGACCAGTCTATTTATTGCAAAGACCAGAAATATTACAGTAGTAATTAATGCCCAGTAATAAGCATATTTTAAAGTGTCCTTACCTCAGCAATCAGCAACCAAGATACTGGGATATTTTAGGTCCATAGACCTATCATCAATCCCACGGCAACACCAATTTTAAGTAACAAAAATACTAAATCCATTCAATGGATTACGTTGAACAAAAGTACAAAATAAATAAAATATAAAAACCACTATTTACAGTCACAATAGTAAAATTGCAATTCATTACGTTACTTCCTCTACACACCTTGCTTATAGAATGTCGGGTGTGTAGCTTATAATATTTTTAATAAGATAGTACATAGGGCTAAGCAACTGGCAAATGAAAGGTTTATTTATGAATCTGAAAAAAAAATCAAAAAGTACCTGGCTAGTGGTTAAAAATGAATTAGGAATATTTAATAAAAAAGAAAATTTCAAGGTTGAAAATTAATGAAGATGTTGTAATTAGTGACCCTAAAAACATTAATGACACCCTAAATGATTACTTTAGTAATATTAGTTGTAATTTAAATGTGCCTAAAGTCTGTAATGAATATATACATTCTTCATCATTCTCAGATGTTGCGTTTAGTTTTAATTATTTTTTTACCATTACAGAGAGTGAAGCTGTTCAGGCGATTCTTGGTTTGAAAAACTCTATCTTGTGGGTGGGATGATATCCCTGTTAGTTTGTTAAAACATTCAGCATATTTTATTACTCCAGTCCTTTTAAAAGTAATAAATCAAACTATTTTACAAGGTATATTTCCAGATAAACTAAAATTTTCAGAAATTAAACCAATTTTAAAATCTAAAATAAGCAAAAACATAAAACATATCCGTCCAATATCAGTTTTAAGCAATATTTCAAAAAATATTTGAGAAAGTCAAATATTTTTATTTAGATTCAAATGAATTGCTAAACTCTCACCAGTTCAGGAAAAATTGTGAAATTGCTTTGACAACTTTGATAAATTACATTTCTGAGGCCTTGGATGAGTCACGGTGCACAGCTGTTGTTCTGTGACCTGTCCAAGGCATTTGATTGCGTGGACCATAATCTTTTAATGAGTTAAATTAAACAATTAGGGATTTCTGGTAACGCTTTTAAATTATTGCCTTCTTATATTACACAAAGAAAACAAAGAACGTTGATTTTCAGAAACTTTTCTGATTTCAGTTCAGAATGGGATTTGGTAAAGAGTGGTGTCCCTCAGTGATCCATTCTTGGGCCATTTTTGTTTATAATTTTCATTAATAACCTAACCTCAGAATTACCCTATAATTTTATTTTATTTGCTGATGACACATCAGTTTTTTTTATAACAGAAATCTGGTTAGTCTACAGAAAGAGGTTCTTGACTCATTAACTGAACTGAAAAAATGGTATGAAAAAAATGGTCTGTTACTTAATGAAGATAAAACCAATATTATTCAATTCAGGGCTAGAAACTCTGAGAAAAGGGTGGTATTTGAGAATCATTTGAACTGCACCTATTCTCATAAAGTCCTGGGAATGATATTGGACGCAAATTTAAATTGGGACGAGCATTTAAAGTTTCTTTCAAAGAAATTGAACTCATTCAGATTTGCATTTAAAACTATTTCTCATTCAACATCATTAGAGATACGTAAAGTGGTCTACTTTGCATACATACAATTAATTTTAAAATATGGAATTGTGCTATGGGATTCTGCAAAAATGTTTGTTTTAATTTTCAGAGCTTAAAAGTCAATAGTGAGAACTATTTGTAATGTTCCAAGTAGATGTATCAGTTGTAGACCTTTAGTTGAAAAGTTACAAATTCTAATTTTGCCTTGTTTATATGTTTTTGAAATACTGAAATTTGTAAAATCTAATGAGCATCTTTTTGAAAAGTAAAAATTTGATCATTCATATGAGACTAGACACAATCTTAAATTTAAAGTACCAACACATAATTTAAAAGTAACTGAAAAAAGTCCTATTTTCATGGGTATTAAATTGTATAATAGGCTTCTTCAATATATTATTAATTTCAATGAAAAATGTTTCTAACCGCTATAAAAAAATATTACCAGAGAAAAACTATTATAATGTAAAAGAATACCTAAATGATAATCTTTAGTTTTAATATATTATTAGTTTTGATTACTAAATGAGGAAGCACCAATTTTTTTTTACATTTAACTTATATAAAAATGTATTGTGCCAATAAAATTTGATTGATTGATTGTCAATGCAGTTAACTGATACTTCAGACATGTCAGAGGTTAGGTGTGTGTAGACGAAATAACACAATGCATTGCAAATTTTATCATCGTGATTTTGTTAATAGGCCTAGTGGGTTTTTATTTTACTTTTTTTCATATGCGTTAGCATAGAGAAAGTATTGTGATCGTCCAAAAAATATTTTTTACAAGTTGGTCTAAAAATCCATTTTAGCGTCCCCCAAAAAAGTGTTTTTTTTTTTAAAAAAGTTGGATGTTTGTCCTTATGTGTGTCTGTCTGCATATATGTGCAGTTCGCTGGACACTAAACGGATGGATCAAGTTTTATTAAATTTGGTATATAGGTGTATTTAGCCAATTATCTCCATACCATTTTTTCATTTTATTGAAAGTTTTTTTATTTTTAAGGCCAAAAAACATACAAAAATGGAATTTTCTCAAAATTGGCTCTAATTATTTTGATTAAATGTTAAGGAAAGATGTAAATTACAATACAAACTATTCAAAAAAACGCATGTCTCTAACTTGACTGGTTTTTTAGTTATGAAAAAAACATATTTGGAAATCAAACAGTTAATTTTCAAACTTTTGATTTTTTTAGTGTTTAATAAGGGGGAAAGTTTGTGCCAATTCTTTGGAACCATTTATTTATTATTGTTTGACCTAATCCATTAGATGGATTTAGTATTTATTAGTTATAAATTGGTCTTGCTGAGGGACCGATGATGGGTTTATGGACCTGAAGTCGCTATCCCAATAACTTGGAAGCGAATGCTAAGGTAAGAACAATTGAAAATATGTTATTACAAGCAATCCAGGCTACAAAATGAATAAGAATGTTTTACCAAGTAAAATATATATTTAATTGCTCCAATCTGTTCAAAATTGTTCTTCTGTACCGCTTGTATAAATTTGCATTTATTTAGTTTTGCAAATTTAATCTTTGCCAATTTATGCCTATTTTCAAGAATTTCTCAGGTATCAGCAGGATAAATTTGACTAGCACCTGCCAAAAAAATGAATTCTACATTCTATTATGAAATTACAACTTACTGTTATCTTATCTGCTTTGTTGTTATTATAAAAAAGTAGAATCTAATGTTTAATCTTGTTTAATCTGATGAAACTGTTATCATTCTGGATGGATGAAATTACTGAAAAACCAAATGAAGACAAAACTTAACGACTAAATTATAAATAAAAGCGTTAAAAAGAATATTTTTTTTCGAAAAAATGTGAACAGGATAAGTCTACCATTATCTTTTATATAACACTGTACTTACATGAAGTAATTTATAAATTGACAACTTTGACCAAATTTGGCTTCAAGCATGCCCCGACAAATAGATCTTTCTGTTAGTAACTACTTTCTATTTTTCACCTAAAATTTAACCTCAACAGCAAGAGGTTCAATGTTGACGACAACATCAAAGAACATATTTCAACTTGGTTGAAATCATAGGTGGAAACTTATTTTAAAATAATACAAATCCTCATACCATCCTATGGCATAGGAGTTATATCCTATGTACAGAAAAATACTTCTAAGTACATAGATATAGATTATTTCATAAATTGGGTTCTTAACCCTTTGGGGACTGAATGACTATATTTCCTCATTTACGTTTTTCTCTTGAGGACCGAAATGACGAAATATAGTCATTACTAAATTTCTCGTTGAGGACCGAATGACGATATCCCGTCATTCAAAGTTTGTTACTTATAACATTCAATTTACCGCTTAAGATAACTTGTACGTGTTTAGGGTGATACGCAGATGTTTGAGAACTTATGTACTACTGTAGATTATTTTGTACTTCTGGAGCCAGCTGTAGGAATATAACGTAAATGAAAAGAACTAACAATAATAGACAGAGTTAATTTTAAGTGATGAATCTAACAGTATTAACAAAATATTTCAAGTTATAATTTTTTATTTTCAATCTTGTTATAACTTTTTCTGTGTTTGTAGGTGATTAAGTTTAGAATTCAATAACACAGTTTCCCACGCATAAAATATTTTTTGTTTACGAGCTGTAAGTGTACAAAAAAAAAATCTTTAAATCAAAATAAACCTTTTTTGACAAAATATAAATATTTAAAAATTATAAGTTGATTTTTTTGGACATTTATTCTGATAAAGTACTCAATCACAAGAATTCTGTTCAAAGAAGTACCCTTGTATCTTTTTTAGAACAGATTTTATAAATAAATGTATAAAGACTTGCGTATCTCCAAATTTCCAACCTAAATATTTTACATGACGCACTTGAAAAGTTTTGGAAAAATATGAGTTAGCACTTTTTTCGGTCCTCAAAGGGATGAAATGATTGTTACCGTTGTCTGTATAATGAAAGTAACTTTTAAGTTATAAGCCAATGTATTTTAGAACTTAAAAAATATTTCTTTTAAATTATATTTGTCTATTCCAGCTTAGTTGAAAGTAATATTGGGTACTACTAAATTGTGCTTTGAGATGCTTCTATTGGGATAAAAAATCTAATGAGTTTCACAAAAGATTAATTTTTAAAGTCCTATTGGTCTACTTAAAAAAAATAATCTTGGGGATGTAGTGAGCATTATAGTGCCTTATTACTTGCTCATTTACATCAATACAACATGATAAACAGATCTTATATTCCACACAAAATTAATTTTTAAGACTGACTACACAGTTATTAAAGTTAAAAATCAAAAATAAAAAACATAAAAGCTTAAACACTTTTAATTGCATCAAAATTGTCAACCATTCTCTCTTAAACATCCATTTACTATCATATATTCCTATCTATTTAAAACAGACAGCAGTTCCATTCAATTATCAGTTCTTTGTATGACTGACCTGATGATGGAGAAGAGTATTTGTGCAAAGAAGAAGTAAGTATGTGATGTCTTAAGAGAGCAATGAATTCCTACCTAGTCTGCCTAGGTGATATACTACATTATTAGGATGCAAAAGGAATTGTCATTATCTGAATTTATATTCTTATTTACGTTTTGTTTTAATCTACCGTAAACAACATCAATTGTTTACTACTGATATACAGTAATTAGGCAGTTACGAAAACAACAAAAAGAGCTGCATGTTATTTACAGAGTGAAAGAAAGTCACCTTTAATCATTGTGAACTGATGGTAAATGCAGCTCTGCAAAATAAATTATATCACTCGTACTGTAAGTTTATAAGATAGAATTAACTGTTGACATATAAAATAATCGTAGCAATTATGAAAAAATACTTATATAATCAAATATTTTACATGCAATCTCTTCAGATTTATTAACACTGAAAATGTACAACGATAACGATAACTGTACATGTTGGTGTTACAGGGGAACGTACTCTCGCACTTGTTGAAGGGTGTCGGCATCAACAGTTTGCATCAGCTGGGCAAATGTCAGAGAACCCAGTTGATTCTGAAGGTCATTCAACTGAAACACACAGAATTGTTTCCGATTTCAAATCCAGTAATTACTGAGTATACACACTTTTTAAAAATTATTACTGGTTTTTATTTGGTTAAATTATTAGTTTATTCTAGGTATGAAGTTTCGGGGTATATAGATGATTTTCACTTGCAAACACGAATTGTATACAAATTATATAAGATTTATTTACAAATATGCAAATTAATCACCGCCATACGTATGTAGGTAGGTGGGTCATCACCATGGCATGTGTTTGGGGGTAACAATCTAGTATGTTTGTGGGTGGGACAGGTGTTTTCTTGCTCGGATCTAGAGTTAATCCTTTAAACATCATAGACACCATACCGCATATTTGTGTTAATTACTTCAAACGTCATGGACGCATTACGGCCCAAATTCACTTAAGTGACTAAAATGTTTATTTAACATTAAAAAATTCGCAGTAGTGTCATGAAAGTTTCAAACTACATTTCTTTACCTGCCTACCCCACTATCTAGCAATATAAGTAGGGATGACCAAAAGTAACTGCGTTACAATTTAACTGATGCAAAAATTAAGTGATGCGCAAGACCACCTGATGCAACAGGAAATGGATATTCCATACATCCAGCTCGCCTGTTCTGCTTCTATTTGTATCAGACAACACAACAGTCGGTTGATTTCCTGTTATAACATGAAAACTGATGCGAGTCTTAAATAAATCAATTTGAATATGTCATTCAGTGAATACTCAAGATGACTTGCTAATTTGTTTGGGCTGTTGCGGTTAGTTTCATTAGTAACTGAATGCCTGATTCCTTGTTACTTCACGTCAGTTAACATGTTCGCTGCTGATGGTTCAGATCCGCACCCTGCTGCCTGTTCTGAGCATGCGCTTGGTGCGGATCCGCACCATATTGGATGACTCATGTTATTTGTTTAGTGTGCGCCGAGCACTGTCCACAGACAGAGGATTCATTGTGAGCTTGCTTAAAACATTAAGTTGAACAAATTTTTGCCGTTCGTTCGTAGCTAGCGATTTAATTTTTTCGTACAGTTATGATACGAAGTTGGTGCGGATCCGCACCAAGCGCATGCTCAGAACAGGCAGCAGGGTGCGAATCCGCACCATCAGCAGCGAACGTGTTAATTTAAACTGATACACGCTGACAAATTGAACTGTTACATCAGTTAAGCAAAAGTAGCAGGTTGGCACATCCCTAAATATAAGTGCACCGCACATTCAAAATGGCCATTAGGAGAGGCGGAGCGGCTGGCACAGCCTTCCCCCCATGTCACAGACGCCTTACGACGTGAGAGCCTTGCTCCCGCCTCCCAGTTGCCAGTCGGGTTGTCTGCCGTGATCTGTTCACATGTCTTCTGTGCTGTTATTGTTAGGTTTTATGTTTTTATAGTTATTTATTGTTATCGTTTGATTGTTATTAATTGTTATTGTTTTTGTTAAATTGTATAATTTTTTAATTGTAAGGTAAGTTAATCTGAGCGTGAATATGGCTCTCGTTGAGGACTCAGACTTTGATGATTTTTTGCGTGATTTGATGAATACGACCATGTCAAGTGCATATAACATGGACGCTAGTGACCATGAAGATGAATTACTACACAATGTAAGTAACAATAACATGACTGATGATGAACAAACTGAAAACGAAGACATCGCCAGTATCACATACAGGCCTACACAAACTGCAACACCTCCTATTGATGGCTGGAATACTGTGACCAACATGGACCCTGGACCAAGTAATAAAATTCCAATTTATAATATAAATCTTGGTACAAATTTACCTACATCATTTGATTCTGACTCAGAACCAATAGAATAGTTTTACTTATTTTTTTATGACATAAGAAACTTAATTTGCCAAGAAACAAATTTATTTGCTAATATGAGGAAAAAGTAAAATCACTTCTCCTAATTCACGTATCAAACAATGGAATGACAAAGATTTCAAATCATTTTTAGGTATGATTATGCCATTATCCAGCATTGTATTATTTTATGACCAAATGGAAAAGTAGAATTCCTTTCTTTTCTGATGTATTTTCTCAAAGGGATTTCCTAAATATATTTTGGAACCTCCACTTCAACCATGACAGCAATCCAGCGTCTCATAGGCCTAAAGGTTTCCTTATCAATCCTCTAATAGAACATATAAAAAGTAATGTTTTACACTTAAAAAAACTGGAATGAAGGCACCATTCCATTCAAGAGTAAGGTGAGTTTTAGGGTGTACAATCCGCAAAAACCAAATAAGTTTGGTATGAAAATGTTTGTGCTTTCCGACTCAGAAAATTACTTATTCCTAACTCTCTCTTGTTAAAAACATTGCAAATTGTGAAGTTTGTGACTGACTCTTTAGTACACAATGATCCACTAAACCCTATATCTGGACTTCACATTTATACCGATAGGTATTACACCAGCCCACAGCTGGCAGTAGAACTACTAATGACAAATTGCTTTTTAATGGGCATCGTAATGCCACATAGAACTGGCCTGCCAAAAGATTTGAAAAAAATTTCTAAAAAGCTAAAGAAAGGAAAAGTTCTGTCTCACAGGAAACACATTCTTGTTATATGTTGGAGAGATAAGCGTAGCGTGTAGTAGTGATGCTTAGCACAATAAGCAAGGGCGATACAAATGGAATGACAAGTGTAAATTTGTAACTTTGGGGCAACTGTACCAGTTCAAATAAAATATTCAAATGGCAAAAAAAGGCTTTGAGAATTATAAAAAATGTAAATGATTCAGAATCATGTTTCCCAATTTTTAAAGAGTATCGTATAATGCCTTTTCCATGCTTATATATGTATCGATGTCTATTAAATGTAAAAGAGAAGCTACAATCATTTAATGTTAGGTAAGACTTTCACCAATATCCCACAAGAAAAAAATTTTTATTGGACCCCTTACGTACCAGATTGCAAATAACAAAAAACAGTCATTTAGGCATGCAAATAAGATTATTTAATAAGTTACCAGAAAGTAACTTCAAAAAAACAGTTGACTTTAAAAAGTTTAGAAATATATTGGATAGTTGGTTTAAAGATAATTGTTTTTATTCTATTGAACAATATCTGGCTTGTGATATTAGTACTTTGCACTTTTAATTTTAATGTTTATTAATTTGTTTATATATCATTGATGTTTATATTTGCTCAACTATATCCTGTAGTTGTTTATTATGTTTGTAATTGTCATCATAATATATTTTATCACATACTCCATTTATTATGTTCATAATGAATGTATTTGCTACTGATAATGTAATTATTAACTAAGCCTATTGTACAACAGTTTGTATTTAACGGCCAATAAACATCTTGAATCTTGTGCCTTGCAAGTGGCCGAACAAACCACCAACACAAAAGCCAAATGTTATTCTTGGTTATGTAAATCGTGTGGGTGGCGTGGACATTAGAGACCACTACATTTCTTCTTACCAATTTTTACATAGAACAAAGAAAAGCAAAAAATACAGTTTTTTCTGGTTGCTGGAGATCGCATTAGCGAATTCATATTTGCTTTACAGATCAGTTCAATTGAAGAATGCAAAAAAACCTCTGTTCCATGTTGAGTTTAGGAGATGTCTGGTTAGGAGTCTCGTCGCAGAGAGAGTAGCCGACAAACCATCCCAAAAAAGGAAAGGACGAATAATAGAAGGACCACCAGAGAAGAGGTTATATGGGAAGCACTTCTTGAAAAAAAGAGACAAGAAGGTTACGCTTTGTTGTATGCGCCAAAAGAGAGGTACACAGAGACCTGCTACGTGTGCAAGACCTGTCCGGGCGAGTCAGCCACGCAACCTGAGGAATGTTTTTAAGACTACCACTCCAAGAAAATGTACTAGCAAAATCATTTTATGTTCTAAAACTAATAAAGAACCCATCTTTGACAAATATGTACATAACAATTCTAATTTACAACATATTCAGAATTGTTCCATGGAATATTGCATAGAATTAACAATTTATTAAACTTTTTAATTCAATAAAAATAATTATAAAAATAAACAAAACAATTATTTTATACTTTATTATGCCTCTTTACTGTGTCAAGAAAAATAAAAAAATAAATAAATAACTTTAAGAAATAAGTTTAATTGAAAAAAAAAAATAGTAACATAATCTCAAAATTTACTAAATTCCTTGTGACGTTTTCAGTGTTAAGTAAGTATTAAAATAAATTAAGTTCCAGTTTTTGGTTCAGTAACATTTTTTACTAATGATGAAAAATATAAAAAAAAGACTCAACCAAAGCTATCACCTTGTAAATTTAATGTAAATTTCAACTTGAAGGAATATACAAGGCTTTAAATTGTTTGTCAAATACATTGCATTATTTACAACAACAAGGATCATCTGCAATGGATATTTTATTCCTCTGGCGAATCTGTGACAAAGCAGCCAAGTGCCAAACTAAGCTGTGATTTATTGTGTCAAATGCTTTAGACTAAAAAATAGTATAAAATTAAATGTAAGTATTCTAAATATGTCAGTCTATGATAATTGACAAAGATACAGTTCTGTGACAATTTAGGATCCTCAACGTCAACCTTATTACCACCAGACTAAGTCTGAACATATAGGTATTCATTTACTTACTTTTGATAGCTATATTAAGTTGTATTGGCTAAGTCTTAAGTTCAAGATACCAACATTCCTTTGACAAAATATCAATGAGAATAAACTAAAGAATGTTCTCTTACCTGGCTTTGGAAATATGTCTGCAAATCCATTCGGTCGATAGGGTCAGAAGCAGATAACTTTTCTCTGCGTAGGTCATGCTCCGTCTTGTAGTCAACATCATCATACTGATTGCTGGGGCTGGTATCTTGGCCACTCCATAGTACGGGACTGTACCAAAAAGTATACTAACTCCAAAGAATGACTTGTTACAACTTATTTTAGATTAGGTTTAAGGGCACTATGCCAGGAATTAGTATATTAGGAGAGATAGGACATCAGCAAACTTACTTTAAAAGGCAAGTCCACTAACCACAGTACTAGTAGAATCACTACTGTCATCAGTTCTACTAATAAATACCATTGAATCACATGTTTTACTGATTTTCTGTGCCACTAGCACTTTCTTCAGGTGAGTAAGAGATAGAGACTGACTTAGCTCTCCATTAAAATCCATTTTGTAGCCCCTGAACTGTTGTAAATAGACTAAAATTGGTGTACTTTACCTTCACGCCAAACAGTTCACAGCGTGTGATGGTGAGAATACTAACTACATGTTTTGCAGTGAATAAGTAAGTCCCAGTGGGATGCGTCGCAAATTAATTAAAACCTAACAAACACAGTTCACACAAGGAAACAAAGAACATTACAATTTTTTGGTAGGCCTACCACACACATTTCCCGGTCCACGGCGTGACCCAGAAGCAGACTCGGCGTGACTCTGCTTCCGGGTTACGCCGTGGACTGTGAAATGAGTGTGGTAGGCCTACCAAAAAATTTTAATGTTCTTTGTTTCCTTGTGTGAACTGTGTTTGTTAGGTTTTAATTAATTTGTGACGCATCCCACTGGGACTTATTTATTTATGTTCTTCAACCTGAAGATGCCGTATTCACGGCGAAACATGTACATGTAGTTAGTATTCTCACCATCACACGCTGTGAACTGTTTGACGTGAAGGTAAAGTACACCTATTTTAGTTTAGCTCTCCACTTCCACTAAGTCAGTCTCTCTATCTCTCTACTGTGGTATTGATGAACTTCGTCTTCTAAAGTAAATATGATGATGTCCACTTGTTGAAACTTAGTATTATAAGACATGTAAAGCTTACAACACAAAGAGAGGAAAATAAACAAATATACCAATCAAAATTAACTTTTAATAGCAAACAAATCATGCCACAAATCAACAATTCAAAGCATTTGCGTGTTTTGCAAATTTAAATAAGATCTGTTTCAACCTAAATATACATGAATCTGAACAACAATCTAATATAAAATTACATTTTCAAATGAGTAAATCCATCTACAATAAAGCTCAAATGAGATCACTCACTGACATGAACAATTGCCTTTCTATAAATAGATCTAATTGTATTGGCTAGAAAAAATTTCAGAATTTGCACTTGCTTTGTTCCAATGGTTGTTAAACAAAGAAAAAATAATTTTAAGGTACTAACAAAGCCATGAGGATAGTAAAGGTATCAAAATATTATACTGAGCTTGCAATCAATAATTTGAGTATCTATGAAAAAGTTTTAAATTCCTAAAAGAATCGTCATATGAAATCTTTGGACATTGAAGAATTTTTTTTCCATCAGCAGAGTAAAAAAAAACTCAAAATTAAACACAATAATTAAGGATTAACAAAAAATCATGTATACTTTTTTACTTACTCTACAGTAAAGCTTAAAGTGCAAACTATGCATTTTGACATCAGAAGATACTAGATTTTGTAACAGTTTAATTCTCCAGGTTTACGGAATCGTTATATTGAAGTTACAATTGTACTAAGCATAAAATTCCCTGCAATTTCCACATTTAAAATTGCTTTTCATATCTCTTTTCTATAAAGATTAGATTATATCCTAGGGCTCCGTAGGAACTCTTACATCCCTGGTTCTAGCCAGTTATTGAGCTCTTTATGAGGCCTCTGTATGCCTGGCACTGGAGTCTGATTCTTGTAACCTCAACCTGGTTTAGGATCTTGCTTCCAATGTTATGATCCTCCATTGCCTGTGTATGAGCCCTCAAAGATTTAACGCCTTTGTCACCCCAGCGCCTCACATTCCTGGACAATGTGGTCTGCAGTTTCTTCAGCTTGTCTGCATAAGCGACAAAAAGAGAACCACCTTTTAACCACCATTTCTACAACTTACCTTAAAGCCAAAAAAGCATACGTGTGAATCTTTAAGAAATCAAAGACAAAATTCACCCCACCTACTCTCTAATGTGCACTGTCATCAATGTTTCTTACACAGGCTGATGGATGCCGTTTTCAGTTGGCCCTTTACAGACAAGTCCTCCATACCCAGCCAGATGCCTATAACTTTACTTACTACTGGACCTAAGATAATTTATAAGTATAAATATTTTAATAAAAAGCAAAAATTGCGTTTTGGGTGCTAACCCACAACAAGTCCAGTTGCTTAGGTAAATGTCTAAAAACCACAGACCTAGGGTTAATATAGACACATTATATTTATGTTAAAACATACAAATCAAGAATATATTTCAACAACAACAAAAATAAAACAAAATTTAAAAGTAGATTAACATAAAGATTCAGCAATATGAAAAAAATCAACTCACTCTGTCGTTATGTCATTGAGCACTTCCGTGATGCAAAGTACAATATTGCAAAACCTTTGGAACACAACCCTGCAACAAAAAGTTTAGCAGTGAGTACTCAAACATTATACGTATACAATAAGTCATTTGGACACTGTGATAAGAGATATCTGAACTATCTGATTCTACATTTGCGTTATAAAAAACATATTATGTGACAATTACGAATCAATGTATTCGTATTGGAAACCAGGAGATGAGACGGGTATTGGGTAGTTTACGATCGAGATAAATGAACTAGTCAGTATAGTGAACGAGTGAACTAGTTCAGTTCAAAGTGAACATCAGAGCTGGGAAGTACCACTGACAAAATCATAAAATGTAATTTTTAATTTTTATCAATATTATTAATAAAAACTGGAATTTGAAGAAGGCTGGTTGAAGAAATTTACAGGTATAAATAATAAAAAAACATGACTATGAAAGAAAACTCATAACAAAACAAAACTATAAATCACTCCAACCGTCATTTCTACAAGTCGTAGTTCGTTTGCTTCTACAAGTCATTGTTCGTAACGTCATTTTGAACTAGTTCATTACAGTGAACAATTCGTTTGTGTACTAGTCCTGCAAATGAACTACCTTTACCTATCTCTAGAATAGCGTAGTGTTGTTAGGGTTATGCAAACTTGCGCACACGTTGAAGGTGACCGGCACCTGACTTTTGTCTCAGTACGGTTAGTTGTTGTTCATTTTGTAAAATCGCAAATGCCATCTGTCATTCTGAACCAGTCAGTACATAGTTTGTTATTAAGTTGCACTACAAACACGGTTATAATTAACAGTTTATATACAAAACCAGATATCGTTCTCAAGAAATGAATGTTGTAATTTTGGTATACGTAAAAATAGTTTCTCAATTAGACAATTTATTTCTGCAGTCGTCTCTTTCATTCTGCGACAATGTCGCCCTGTCACACGTTATTCTGCTTAAGGAGTTTAATGTTATTATTCTTTTTACATAGCTGGCCCTGCTTAATCTTGCTTCAGTTTGTTAGAGTCAAGTGAATGTGAAGCAGAACAACAAAATAAGTATCCAGTTGGGTACACAATGTGCATTAAAAGTCCTGCATTATAGGGTTAAAAATAGTTAACAACTCTGCTTGTATGGGTTACATGCTGATACAGGGGAGAGTGTTTTGTCTACAAGAATAATGAATTCAAAACATCAATTTTCTATAAAAATGAATTGTTAATAAGAAAATATACAATATTATTTGTTTATATAGTTTAGTATATAATAAAGTTGAGGCTCAAAATGATCAATTGACAAAATATGTGGTATTAGATTGAAAAAAGTAAGAAAAGAATCATGGTCGTTAATGATTCTGTGAATTAAAGTCATCAATGTGTACAGTGAGAAAGTGAAAAGTCAATTTAAGATACAAATATCTTCCATAAGGCTTTATATTTACAGACGCTGTGTTAGTGCTCTATTAATATATTAACCGTATATTTGAAAGTACATAAAACACAAAGTAAGGTCATGCAACCTGCCTAATAACGCGCTAAATATTAAGTAAATTGTCCTTAGTGTCTAATGAATTTAAATAATACTAACGAGCTCTGAGAAGTGAGCAGCGAGCAGAGTGCTAGAGCCAACAATTTGCTCCGTTCAGGTTGGACTACTAGCGACATCTTGTCCAACCACACATCCAGTATCTTGGCTGTCACAGTGTCAAGTGGAACCCTCAGGACTTCAGTCAAATGTATAACCACCTATGAAAACAAAAATGTGAAAAAATGGCTCTGCTTTAACTGTATCCTGATTTTATTAACCCTTTTAATGCCAACAATCGCTATATTGATTGCCGACATATGTGCACAGATCGCCAACAATTAATATAGCGATTGTAAATAGACAAACTAAAAAGCTGACAATAGCTACATCGATGATTATGTATATTTTTGTTTTCAAAGTCTTAAATGGCAATCACAGTTCACAAAACTTGGTTCACTCTTTCTATGGTATATAAATAATACATAGAAATATGTATTAACCTCTGTTGATTTTTTTTATTTATGCATCATACTATGAAGCTGAATTTGTTTACTTTTTAGTTGTTTATACTACTTGCTATGGTGACCATATGTTAAAAAATAATACAGAAATTTGTATAAAGACCCTGTATATATTAAACTAAGTATTTCATATTTTTGTAATTAAATTAAACTATTTTATAAGTTTTTAGTGCACTTTAAAACTCTGTACGAATTTCAAATAAAAATGTAGTGGTACTGTGGTAAAACGTGATTTCTTTTCAAAAATGTATATATAGGGAGAATGAAACATACCGTAACTTCAGAATTTATCAAGTTAAATATTTAAAATGTTCCTATGTGCTAACAATTAAATATAAGATAAAATACTAATATATATGGCAGTTTGAAGTTAATGGTGTGTTATGATAGCACAAACTATATAAATTTCAAAAAATATAAATTTATATTTTTTGCTAACAATAATATAAAAATGTAAAACCTTTATTTTTATGTTCTATTATTACTCAATAACACAAAAAAGACTAATTGACGATAAATAAAAATATTATGAATTTTTTAACATTTTAGTCAAAATAGACCTGGCGTGTTTGGCACGTCAACTGGATATTGGCATTTTTAGTGACATCATAAAAAAATAAGCTGGCTTTAAAAGGGTTAAACTGATTTAAAGAAAGCGTCTTTTACTTTTAACCTTCATTACTCAGCAACAGAACTCTAATTTTACATTTCTTATACTTTTCAATTTTTAAAATAGTAGTGAAAAATATTAATGAATTATTTTTTCACAATTAATCACTTCACAATCAAATATTCTGAGCTAATCAGCCAAACAAGTAACACAAGTCAGCCCTCATAAGAACGAAAGTGTCTATAGGGTGGTACGTAGTACCATGGTGTTCGCAGGCCATCAAAATTGTTCATGTGTGTGTTTGTATTACCAGTGTAGTTTGTGTAAGGAAGTTAGGTAGTTGTTAATATAAAAAGTTTGTTAAAGCATGGGTGAGAGAGGTCACCCTTCAGATCACGTCTGTAGCTTAACATGTTTTAAAAAAAAAAAAAAACAGTTGAAGTTCCTGCTATTTAAATAACAAGTTTTTTCCTTTTGCTCTAATGGCACTGTCAGACTAAGCTTTTAGATAGCACCCAGAGGAAACTGGTTTGATTGTTTTCCACAAATGGAGGCAGTGCCACCCAACATCATTCTAACAGGTGATACAGGCTGATAAAAAATAAAAATCATATTTTTCACTTCAAAACAAACAATTGATACTAAGAAATTATATAGTCTGTACATAATTGTTATAATTTCAGCAAAGAGTGGAATAAGAAAAACTGCAATTTTCCTGAGACAAAACCTCATTAGTACACAATGTTTAGGCATACTATAGACTCACCCTGCTGAACATCTCCTTGGATAATAGAAGCACTCGAGCAGTGATAGACAAGTACATTGTCATTACCATCGGGCATTCTTCACCTTCGTACACAGATCTGAACAAAAAATACAATCACTACAACTAGACTGGCCAGGCAAAATACGTAATGTAGTATGAATGCAAACAAAATTAACAAAATGAAATAAAAATAACAGCAAATGACTACCAAGACACAGGCATAAATAAGCATGCTCATACGTGAACCTCTGCATCTACCCATAACCAATTATGGATACTCTCAACCACTCCACACATACAAGCACGCATGAAGGAGCGAGTGTATACAAGCATGTATACATAAAAATGGGGAGGGTATGATGTGTTTGTGTCCGCAGCAATCATTAAGCTGTACAAATGTCCTGGGTGGTGCTAAACTAACAACGATTTTGGTTCTCCCAGCTATGTCAGCTGCCAACCAGATTAATTAATTTTTCTCAGGGCAAGCAAAATTGTAAAGACAGAATAATTCATACATTTTCTCTATATTTTATTGGTAGATCAATAGTTTATTGGACTAAAAACTTAATGTGACTCTTTGCGAGTAAACAACAAGATATTGATCAATTTTATTTATTGCTTCAACAGGAAGATAATTCCTCTGTTTGCTTGCTTTCCACATGCATCTTTCAGTGATATTCCTTCAACAAATAGTTAAGAAAGCCGGAAAACTACCTTATCCTCTACTGCGTGTAATGTAAGAAATACTTTGCTACAAGCTCTTTGCCTTTTACTACCAACTTTTAGTGAGTAATAGTTTTTTTCTTAAATTGACTCAATTTATATGGATTATAAAATGAGCGATTAGTGTGAAGGTTGACTCTGATACAAAATAAGGCTGATTATGTTAGTAAGTGCCATTAATTAATAGTTCAACAATAGGTCTAAGTTTATATGAGCTAGTTTTATGCTACACTCACTGGAAAACTCTCGGCAGAACAGGCTCAAGCAGTGAGATGCCTCTGGCAGGGTTGGCTCGCAGACACAGCTCTAACAGCCGCATCGTCATAACAACTCCTTCGCTCCGCAAGTCAGTCAACAGGTACATGCAGCTCCTCACCACTGACTCCCCATAGTGCTAAACAACATTTAATTGTTATTTCATTCTATAAAATATTATGTACAATAACTTTAAAATTAACTTTCCAATATTATTTAGCAAATTATTGTTGGCCATTTTTTAAAACTAAGAAATATTGAACTTTTTGTACTATTATTATTGTTTTGTATAATACATATGTTTCATAGTTCAAAAATATATATTGACATATTTTATTCAATAGCAAAACTTTTACGTGAATATAGATATTCCCTAGGGATTCTTGCACTTTTATGACATATAGTGATGCTTTACCGTCAGGTTTGCTTCTTTAATTTATCACCTTAAATTGTAATATTATTTTCATTTTTTTACCTGCAATCTGATTTATTTATAAACAACTAACCCTTTGAATAGGACATGTGACAGGTTTGAAACTCGTACCACACATTAATCAGTTGGACAAGGCAGCTCGACTGACAACATTGACATTGAAGATCCTGGAGTAAATATTAGTTGAATGTGATATTGCAGTTCTTGTGCGTATATTTTGCAAGATAGTAGCAGTGAAGAAATTAGGCATTACTGTTGAGAGTAGTTGGCACTGGTGGCACAGTGCTGTATCCCAGCTACATGGGGACAAAGTGTTTGGGAGATTGTAGGCGATAGGTTGGATGCTCGGACCTCTTAACACGTTGATTGCGGGCGACGTTGATCAACGATGCGCCGCAGTAGCGCGTGTGGTAGGCAGCGTTGTACAATGATCCTACAGTCCTTGAAATGTATTGACTCCGTGTGAGGTTAGCCATTGCCCGGGAACGTTGTGTCGCTCGTCGCTTGTTGTGCCGGTCTTTGTGAACATTTCAATGTACTTCGTTTTTGGATACCACTATTTTTGTGTTTGTGGTACCAGTTCTACGTTTTAGTGTTTTTTAGGATTGTTATAAGTAATTTTTGTGCAATGGATGATAGTTTTCGACAAGTTACACGAGGACATTCATGAGTGAAATATAGTGTAACAATGGCGGTGGGAAGTGTTGTAAATAGTTTTTTTATTTTTAGTATTACCCATTTTTATATTACCAAACATTATTAGGACTAACTGTACATTCTCATGCCATTCGATAACATTGTGCGCGAACTTATTATTATCGTGACTAAACATTATTTTTTCGACAGAAGAAGTTTTTTGTTGTTGTAAAACTGTTTATTTATTCTGTTATGCAATTATCAATAATGGGACTATACAAAATTGTCAACAATCGCCAGTTGAGTAACGCTTACCAGCGCCCCAGGCGGACAACGTTGATCAACGCACCGGAAATGACGTCAATGGAATTGGCCTAATTCCATACCTGGACACCTTCTGACATTACTCTGGCTACAATGGGACTATTTATAAGGTAAATAAAAATTTATTACATTTCAGCCTGGGGCATGCACAATGTTGGGCGATTTCAGCAATGAACGTGTTAATACCGACATGGCGTCCGCTTGATGGTTGCTATCGGCGTAGACACTACTAGAGAAGTCTGGGGTGTCCATGTTGGGTGGTTATCATTGTGCGGATGTTGTTTCGGGGAGATAACTGAGTATCAGGTTTGTCAATTAGCTGAAAATCAGACCAGCAGTACGTGGTTCGGATTCCATGTAAAGCTGTAGGTCCCTTAGTTGCCCTGGCTGTTGGGCTATTAATTAATTGCCCTTTCTGAGGAACAGTTGAACTCAGTTAGTAACCAGACTATACTCATCCACACTCATCCTACACTCATATAACCATTCATATTCACCTTAAAATACCAACAACCTTGTGTCGGCGTCTCATATGTAAGAAAGAGAGTGTGTTACATAGTCAAGGACAAACACTGTGCATAGCCAATTGGTAAAATTCTGAAAAACTTTCAGGAACTTGACACATATGCAATTAAAACTAAACAATATATATGTAAATAATATGCTAACAAATTTCAAGAAACAAAAACTGCCAACAAATAAAATTATAATGAGTAAGGCAATGCTCTCTTCAATGGAGGAGCCAGAATTTAAGGAAGTATTTTCTCAATTTTCGTAGAAATAGTGTCAATTCAAAAACAATCCTGAAAGGTGAAATCATATTGAATTCATGTTTATATGTACAAAACAGGTACATAATTTAAAACCACCAGTCCATGGTTAACAATAATCATCATTTAGAAATATGTAACAATTGTTCAGCTAGATTCATTTTGGCACAAAATAATAATTACTCCCAGGCTGTAAAAAATATATCCATCTATAAAATGAATAAGTCACTTGTTGCCTTTTTCATTATTATATAAATAAAACAGTAAAAAATGTAATATTTACTTAAATTGTTTATTTTTCTGTTTATTTCCCATATCTATAAATTCTACGTTAATATAACATTTATAACAGCTTTATTTTTATTTAAGCTGTTAACTTTCATGTATCACAGAACACCTGTTAACATATTACAAACTCTGATTAACTTTTAATGAGCAACTTATTTTACCTCCAATATAACATTGTGATTTTTGTATGAATTCTTAATGTTATCAATAAAACATTTGATTATGTTAGAATACCTGTAAAAACAGTTCAGGTGCCAACAGGGTGTAAGCTTGACTAATGTAAAAGCACGTCTTCAAGTTTTCTGATGACAGTTCTGTAACGAAATTTTGAGCAATTTATAAAAAACAAATGTAATATTTATATACTATTATGATAAATAGAAACACTCTTTGTGGAGCAAATATTTAAGCTAGATTTACTGCATTTACAAAATGAGAACCTTATGCACGCTTTAAATTGTTATTTCAACACAGTAAAATTTAAGTTAAGTTAAAATACAAGGTGCCCAAAAAGTCTCGTACCATATAATAATTTACTAATTTTATAGGTTAATTTTAGGACACTAGGTCTAGGAATTCAGTAAGAAATGGAGAGAAAACACATACCTGGTAAATTGTAGAGATACACTTACATCATAAAAAACAGATCTGGTTAGTGAAATACGAGGTGTGTTTTTCGGGGCGTTGTTTAATGACTGATAAAGGGGTCAGTGGCCCAGAAAAATTTCACTAACCAGTTCTGTTTTCATGATGTGCGTGTATTTCTATCCACAGTTTACCAAATACTCTGCTTTCCTTTCATTTTTTACCAATTTTCTTGTTTCAAGACTGAAAAATATTGACAGCTGAAGAGCTGTAGATATTCTTCTTTCTGTAGAAAAGAAGGATTCTCTTTAAAAAAGAATTGCAAAGAAGTTAATAATATGATGCATTTTGAATGAGAACCATCATTTATAATTTTTTTTTTACCTAAAAGGAGAGGCTGATCTCCTTCTTAATCTTACTCTACCTATTCCTCATAGATGATATTGATCTGTGTGAGAAACTCATTCGGACATAGTAAGGGAGTAAACCAGTACAGTAGAAGGTGGATATTACTGATAAATCTTCCAGTCCAGGCCAGATTAGAACCAGCACTATTCTAACCGAAGCTCAAAGTCCTGACGCCTTAGACCGCTCGGCCACTGGCTATCCTTAAACTTTAAGTGCTGGGTCTTTAAATGTAATGTAAGTCCCATGTAAATGTAATGCAGTTTAAACCAGCTGAGGTTGCAGGCCACACAAACTGCCACAAATATTCCTATTAGATGGTTTATCTATTGTAAGTTTATATAATCAATGGTTATATGTTGTTGGTTCTCCATTGGTAGAATTCCTGCATCGTGTAGGAAGGGTGGTCCTTGAGCCATTTGTTTAGTTCTACTTTCAGTTTTTTCCCAGTTAATTGTCTAATCTCTTCAGGTAGGAGGTTGTGTATTTTCATTCCCATGTAAGTTAGCTTTTGCTCAAACATTGTTAGATGGTGAGGTGGAAAGCAAAACCTTGATGCATGTCTGGTGTTGTAGCAGTGAATATCAGAGTTCCTTTGTGGGTTAGACCCATCAACAAGCATTACAAATTCTATGATGTATAATCCAATGATGGTCAGAACTTTCAGTGATCGGAATGCCTCTCTACAGCTCTCCCTGAAGTTTAGTTTTGCTAAGGTTCTAATCGTACGTTTTTGGTGTACAAGGATCCTCTGCAGATTCGTTGCAGAAGTTCCTCCCCAGACTGGCAGGCCATACCGTATGTGTGATACAAAGAGGGAGTGGTAGGCAATTATATATTCTTTTAATAACAAAAATAGCAGAGCTTAGTTTTCTTAGTAAGGAGTCGACATGCCAGTTCCATGAAAGGTCACTGTCAAACGTTATGCCTAAAAATTTTGCTTTCTCTGTCTGAGCTATATCTGGTATCCTTGGTATGAGTTCCTTTCTCCTTTCAAATGAAAGTTGGTTTGTTTTATTTGGATTTACAGCTAAATCCAACTGGTACGAGTAGTTGAGTATGATTGATACGAGCTCACATTATGGTGCACAAGTTGGATATATGAAAATTCTCACCAGTAGATTAGATATAAAGGACAAGTAGAATGGGTCTGTCAATCTCCAGATTTAAACCCAATACGTAGTGCTATTATGAGCTTTATTTGTGAATTAAGGTCTCCCATGCTTTTTCATATTCTGAAATCTCCCACATTATATTTCAAAGTAGTCCCCGTCATAATTAATGCATGAGTCACATCATGAGCATTTTAAAACTCATGTTATACCTCCCTACCGCCAACTTACGCAGATAGGAATCAACACCTCTTCTTTGCTTGACAACTTAATTATCCCCAAAAGTGTTGTTTTAAGTTGGGGAACAAATAGGAGTCACTCTAGACCAAATCAGAGCTGTATGGAGGATGGCCATTAATTAACCACCCGAACTTGGCAATCCTTCGTTGTTCAGGTGACGTGAGAACAGGTGTTGTCATACAGAATAAAATGAAGGGACCTTTTGTTCAGTATAAATCTTGTCCACCGTGGTTTTAGAGATGTCCTCCCCCAAAGCAGAATGCTTTCAATCATTCTAAACGGTGTATAAAAAAAAACAAAACTTTCTGCAATTACTATAAACTTTATGTGATGCACAGCAATTTATAATAATTATAACTTTAACACGTAGTACTTTTATCTTCAAATGTGTATTAAAAGTTTAATTCAAAATTAAAAAAAAATTATTTAATACAATTTATGCAGGAATTGTGGTCGACTTTTATCTATAGTACGCTTTTTTATCATGAAAATTAATTAGCATTTAATCTATCATTTTTATAGCTATTAACAATTATTAACATATATAGCAAACGTCAAAAATAATAATAAATATGTTAGTTTTTCACTCACACTACATTAACACATCCATATATACAAAACTTAACATTCATTTGGAGCCATTTTGGTCCCACCTCTGAAGACGGAATCAATCTCCTGACATTATTTGCAAATTTAGGAATAAATAATAAAAACTTAACTCTACTGTAGTATATTATTTATATCCCAAATACAGCAAAAATTGCATATGAGGTACTCTTTCCGAATTGTTATTTATTATGCTATTTTATGACTAATAGCATAAAATCTTAACTGGGAAAAAACATTAGTTTTTGTTGTATATTTCCCAACTATAATGTAGCCTAATTATGCTTACCAAAATAATAAGATTGAAACACACTGTTATAGATTAAAATATTTTAACCCTTTTAGTGCCAGACAGTTTTTTGGGGTACTTACGAAAAATGCCAACCCATTTTCATAAAGAGTGTGCGAAGAATGCCAGGCCACTTTAGGCCATTTTGACATCTTTTGTTAAAACATTCATAGCTCTCTTATTTGTTATTATAAATTAACAAATGGGGTCTTGTTTTGTTCGTAATAATATGTTTGTAGTAAAGAAAATATAATTTTGGGTTATTTACAAGATTTAAAATAAATTATATTACAAAAAGTTTCAAAAAGTTTTTTCTTTTTTATTTTTTCAAGTTTGAACATACATTACTACTTTTTGTATAAACTAAACCACAGTATTAAAATATAGAGACTAATCTACATATAATTGTAAGTACACATACAAAAATTAAAACACTTACATTCAAAAACATAGTAGATATAAAAATCTTTGAAAAAACATGTAATTATCCAAAATTGGTAAAAACTGCAGATAAACAGCTGTTATTACGTCATGACAACAACCAGTAGAGTAATAATTTTTTTGTTGCCATATGGCATATTGTCTTCAATCCCTATGTCAAGTTTGAAAGCATTCGGTCGACAAATAAAATTACAATATAATAAAAACTTGACGTGCGCCCATAGCGCACGTCGGCAGTTTTAGCGGGACCGAGAGGCGTGCGCTCACGGCGCACGTCGGCATTTTTCGAACAAACTCTGACGTGCGCTCGCGGCGCACGTCGGCATTAAAGGGGTTAAAAGGCTTTTTTGAATACATTATTTTATTTTTTACCTTACAGTTAAACTCATTAAAAAAAGTTGAAATAAAGTAATTAATTAGACAGTTTAAATTGTTTTTTCTTTAATATTTGGAGAGCAAACAAATGGGGTGGAAATAAGCTAATATCATTAATTACTAAAATTATGGTCAAATTCAAAGGATCATAATAATTAATTACGATTATTTATTAACCTAAACGGATAAATTTTCTTTACAGTTTATTAAATTGTTTAAAAAGATGTTTCTAAAAAGAGAGGGATGCAGGTGCCATCCCTTACTTGATAAATCAAGATCGTTGTGAGCAAAAAACCAGAAACAATATTTGAAACTAACTCATTGCCAGCGAGTGATTATATAACATTGAATTATAGATTTTATTTGGAATTTGTATTTATTCACTCAAGTATTTATCCTATTCTTTGTCGAAAAATGAATTATTTTGTTTGATAAATACCCTTCGTTCACATACTGTTAATTATTAGATAATATAAATATAAGGTTATATTTTATTTATTACTACTAATACCAAAGAAAAAATGTAAAATTTAGTATTAAAATATTTTATTTCACCACTTTTACAAAAAATGAGCTGCGTCTTCTAGTCAGGTAAATAATCACCCAAAATCGTACAAACCTACAATTTATTTCACAATTATATAAAATTATATTCCCGAATTTTTAATATAGAAGTTAAATATCAAATTAACTCTAGATCGTAAATCCTGGTGATTCGCGTGCTATTTTCAACATATGGCGGAAGTAGTAACGTCACGAGCTCTTTTGTAAAACATATGTTTATCATAAAGCAAGCACAACAAACTTGGTACCAATCGATGCAGAATGTTCTGTCCTGTACATTTCATATTTTTAATAATTTTTGTATACAATTTTATAAACATAGGAATAAAATTAAAACATGCAATTTGAAATTCCCACTCAATTCCCGCCCGGCGGGGAGTCAGGAGTGGGAAAAATGGCCCATGTTTGTCGCATAACTGTACAATAACCTATAGTCAGAATCAGGTGTACAAACTGTCAGTCTGTAGTGAATGAAATACTCTTGCCAACGAAACAAGTTGCAATGTTGTAAGTGCTTTGGTTACCAAAAATGTGTTTGAATACCCTTGTTTGCGTGTTCTTTCAAAAGACAGTATTAGCACGTTACTTGCTGTTGTAAAAAGTTGTAATAAATAATTTATTGCAATATAAATAAATAAAAAATTGGGTAGAAAGCCAGAAAGTTCTTGCGTCGGTTGTTACCATCTCAAGGAAATTTCGTGCTGTACATGACAATGATGATGTAGAAGAGCGGTCGTCAGTTTACGTTTAGCCATTTGTTTATACACAACGCTCTCTCGACTGCTCATATTTACCATAATAAGTGTAGTGAATTGAAATGAAAGTGTTGTGTAGTGAATAGTGTAGTGTAGTTCATATATAATATATTTTAGTGGAAGTGACAGTGCATAAAAGGAAATTAGTTTTAGGCATTGTTCAACAAGTCCTACCACTAATCAACATTACATTATATTTATATAAAAGCACTAGCACTAGCACTTCAAAATCATAATACAGATAACAATTCTATATACAAATAATGCAATATAGGGCTAAAAACAGGCTGGAGAACTAAGAGTGAGTAAAATATTTCATATTTTAAAGTGTAATTTAACTTTACAATCACATATATATTTATCTAGGTACTAGCCTAAACATTATTATTTATCCAATTTGATCAATTAAGAAATGTAAAAATATTGTATTTGTTTAGAATTCTCATAATAATCTAAGATCTTGAAAAACAAAATGTATTATTTGTGTTCACTCAAAATGACGCTTTTATTTTATTTATCCACAACAATATAACGTAGTATATTATTATCCTACATTAAACTTTATTTTTGTCGCAAATATAATTAATTTTTTTTATATTTATATTCAGAAATATCTGTTTTTCAATTTTTTTCTCAGAAAAAAATCCTAAAAAAATTTAAATATTTTTTACTTATGATTACAATACACACTATTTTTCAAGAGCCGTTTACACAATTTGCGCACACTGACTTTTGGAGTTATAAATTTTATACTTTTTGGAATATATTCATATATTTTACATTTTCTTGTAGCTAATAGATTGTACTAATAAAGTACATGTAGCAAAAAATTATAACAAATTATACATACCCCTTATGGATTGTTATGTTATTTTTCACAGAATTTTTTTGTTTCCGTGGTAACATTTTTCCATAACAGACTAAAAATATAAAACTTTGTATATGGGTACAATATGACTATTCTTCCTAGACAATTTTTTCTTGTCTATTCAATGGTAATTTTTTAGAATATGTACACGTACTATTTGATTACCTACAATAATCATACTGTAACTTTGCACATTTTTGCGTTTTATGTAAACAAACAATTCAAAAAAAAAAAAAAAAAAAAAAAAAAACTAGTAGTTTATATAAAATTTAACTACATATTATTATAGTCCACAAAATAATAAACAATTTGACTATCTTGGTATATTTACAAACATTTTTAAATATTAAAATATATAATAATTAAATAATAAAATATTTAAATATTAAAATTAAATTATAAATTTAAATATTAAAATTAAACAAGTTATAATTAACGTACAAAATTTGTTAATGTTTTCAATCTTTTCTAGACAATAATTATTTACTATTTTTTTACGTTTTGATGGTAGTATGTGAAAGTAACATTCTTGAGAAGAAAAATGAAATGATAAAATTGAAATTTGGAGCATATTTATTATTTTTTATGATTTTTACAAAAAAAAAATGTGTGAAGCGCTGAAAAGAAGAACTTTGCAAATGGGAATTCATAATGGGTCACCTAGTATTCACCATCTAGGGTTAAGGGATAAAAACTATGTTTATTTATGTTTCATTCAAGTTTATGACAATGACGGCTAATTCATTGACGACAGGTGCAAATGTCTGTTTAGTATGCACTTAAAGTTTTTAGTTCTTTATTACCTAACCTGACCAAATTTCAATAACCTGTCTGACTTAATATCAGAAGTTGTCAGACTGTACTGGTCTGAAAAAATAACCAATATTTTCGTTGGTTGCAGACGTATACATCACATAACGTCCTGGATTATATAATAAATAATGTGTTTTAAGATTTTTAAGTAGTATTTTCTCTGATCCGTTACTACAAACAATACGCTCTCCAGAGGCAGCCATTATCAATCAATGATAACGTAACTGAATTGAAGTTATCATAACTGAAATAAGATATAATATCCGATCGTAATTGGAAAGCAGGAGTGGAGAATGAGTAATTAAATTAACTAGTCAGCTAAGTGGACAAGTTAATTCATTGTGATTTAAACTAGTTCAGTTCAAAGTGAACATCATAGCTGGGAATGAACATTGAAAAAAATGATTAAATTTATTATTTATTTTGATCAATATTAGTAATAAAAACTGAAATTTGAAGAAGGTTGGTTGAACAAATTTACAGGTATAAATCATAAAAATGTGTCTATGAAACAAAGCTCATAACGACGCTATAAAATCACTCCAAACTTCGCTTGTACAAGTCGTTGTTTGTTGCGTCATTTTGAACTAGCTCATTACAGTGAAGAATTTGGTTTTGTACTAGTTTTGCGAGTTTCCCATCTATAGAGTAGCATAGCGTGGTTGGTTAGGGTTTATGCGAACTTGCGCACACGTTGAAGGTGACATACGGTTTACTTTCGTCTCACTGCTGTTAGCTGTTATTCATTTAGCAAAATCGCAAAAGCCATCTGTCATTCTGAATCCGTCAGTACATAGTTCCAGATATCGTTCTGCAGAAATTAATGTTGTAATTTTGAGGTATAGAAAATAATTTCTCAATTAGATAATTTCTCACACACAATCTGCAACTGTTTGGCAATCTCATACACAATATACACTGATCTGTAAGCAAAAGGGTGGGGTCTGGTCAGTATAGTGAGGGAAGCAAGTGACATGGTGCTATTGTTAGATTTACGTTAGCTTGCTCTGTCACACCGGGAGCTTGATGGAGACCTTAATTTATGGACAACCCTCAAAAAATGTAAAATCTAGGTCAAGATTGTTGGATAATATTTATAGTTAAACAAATAAAATTTGTTTAAATAGTAAGCTATTTAACTCTGTTTACAGTAAATTTCAAACAGGATAATTTACACCGTTAAGATTTCGTCAACTACACTTGACACTTGATGTCCTGAAGAAAATAAATATAACATGTAACTGAGACTTTTCTTCGAAACTGGGAGTGGCTGTAAATATGGTAAATATAATAAATTTTAAACAAATAATAAGATGCATACTTATGTGAATCACTGACCGAGCAATTGTGACATGTTGTTGTACAGGAGAAGTAGCGGCTGGGAAATAGTGATGGTATTTTCCAGCAGGGTGAGCCAGAGCTCCAGGCCATCTTCCAGTAGGTAAACAAAACTTGGCTGCTGTGTGTCCGTTGACAGCTGCACTACTGACAGAAGGAACTGCGACAGTGATGGTTCCTCCGTCAGGGTACCCAAAGCCTGTTATAATGCACATTTTACAAACTTTTAAAACATTGTTATTTTTAACTATGTACAAAAACATAATTATTATTTTTCTGATTCAATACCCATTTTTAATATAAACCCATTGTCTTGATACCCTCGCTGATCATCAAGATATGGGCGAATTTAGTCATTGTTACAAACTAAGGCCGACCATTCCTTAAAAAGTGTTGTTAATTAACAGGCCAATGACAAATGAACAGCTCGTGGTTGTCAGCTGACCCCTTTCAAAATTTGTCATGACTCTAATTGGAATCGAAATTGAGAATCTTAAGTTTATGAAGCTGGTTTTTAAATAACTACGCTACCGACCAATCAATAGGTTATTCATTATTAATTTATTATTCATTATTAAGACATCGATCGTCAAGATATGGACGAATATAAAAGACGAATGAGTGTGGTGATTGTAGATGAACGAGTGTAGTCATTGTTACTAACTAAGGTCGACTGTTCCTCAGAATGAGCTATTTATTAATAGCCCAATAGCCAGGGCAACTGAGGGACCTACAGCTTTACGAAGAATCCGAACCACGTAGTGTTGGTCTGATTTTCAGCTAACTGACAAACCTGATACTCAGTTCTCTTCCCTACATAACATCTGAACCTTGACTATCACCTCCAGTGGCTTTGACCGGAGGGTTCCGGCGTTATCGCAAGATAACGGAGTCAAGCAACATCCAGTGTGGCTGTCTCTTGGCCGAGTGACCGTCTGAGCGATCTCACCCTTGCATGCATCCCGCCTGCCCTGTCACTAATGGTGGTTCGGAAGTCACCCTTAACCCTGGATCGTTGAAAATGTTAAACTTCCAAAATAACACTGCCATTCCTGGAGCTTTGCAAGTCTTTTTGTAAAAATCATAAAAAATACTAAATATGCTTCAAACGTACATTTTAGCATTTTGTTTTTATTCTCAAGGACTGTACAATCACATAATACTATCAAACCTCACATACCATTTGAAAATATTGTACGGAAATTATAACTTTGAATCCTAATTAGGGGTACTAAAGAATGTTTGTAAATAATTCCAAGATAGCCAAATTGTTTAGAATTTAATGGACTATAATAATATGTTGTTATATTTTAGATAAACTACAAAGTATTTATTTTATTTTTTTTATTTTTTCACAAAACGCAAAAATGTGCAGTTACAGTATGATCATTGTAGGTAATCAAATAGTATATGAAAAAATTTGAATATGAGCATTGAATAGGGGATAAGAGTTGTTCAGGAAATATATTTATATTGTACCCTAAAACATATTTTCATATTTTTTTGTTTATGGAGAAAGTCTGCCCTACCTAGAATTTAAAACACGCAAAAAGTTTATACAAAAATATTTTCGGTAAAACACTTAAATCAACTACAACTTTGCAATTTGTTTTGGTGGATAGAGTATATAATTCTCTGCAGACTGACATTTGGTATGTTTTATTCCGTTGCCTGGTTATTATTCAGTCATGCAAAAACATCAGTAATTTACTGCCTCCAGACCCCCAGGTAGGAATTGAGCAGGAGTTTGTTGTTGCAGATTTTCCTATATTTATAAAATTGAATAAAAAATTATTAAAAATCTTAAATGTATAGAACAGAACATTTTGCGTCGATTGGTAACAATTTTGTTGGACTTGCTTAATGATAAACATATGTTTTATTTAGTTTAACACGGAGAATAAAATATGCTCTACCCCCGATGACGAAGGCGTTTGTAGCAGCATAAAATATGCTCTACCCCCCAATCCAGGATTAAGGCATTGGTCCCCAGGTTAAGTATTAGAGAGGGCTTTTAGCCCTAACTTTGCCTGGTAAAATAAGACATCCTTTAAATTTAACTTTTACCACCCAACTTGGATACTCCGAACTTGTCTAGTAGTGTTCACGTTGATGGCAACCATTGAGTGGACGCCGTGTCTGTATTAAGAGGACCAAGCATAGAACCGATCGCCTACAATCTCCTCAACACTTTGTCCCCAAGTAGCTGGGTTACAGCCAGTTTTAGAGTTCTAATCTAAAAAATGTATATCATATATATCTTCTACTTATAAATTTGATCTACAGGAAAGAGGCATAATATGTAGTTCACACTAAAATGTGTTATTATTTATTTTTTTTTTTTTAAGTAGCAGACTCTAATAATTAAGAATCATTTGATTTAACCAACAACTTCATAATATAACAGTTATGTAAGGACAAAAAATTGCAAAAGAGCAAATGATAAATATCATAGTAGGCTACAGACTATTTTATGATGATTGAATACTAAATATTCAAATTCATTCAAATTCAAATTCAAAACATCCTTTATTCAATACATGCACATTACATACAATGAATATAGTCTTAAAATTAAAGTAATCCCTACACTATGGTAACCTTATAATTTCAGATTTTATGTTTAGCATTGTAAATGATGTAAAAAAGTAAATTCAGATATATGAATATTACACTATAAAAGTAAGCAGACAAAACTAAAAAGCAAATCCAATACTAGTGATGGGTTGGTTCATTTTTTTTCCGGTTCGGTTCTTTACTAAATTCGGTTCTCGGTTTTGAGTACTTTTTCAGTATGTCTCATAAAACTGTCCAATTCCTTGACGCCAAAAAATCAACAAATCATGTGGATTCAGTCATAAAAAAAATGCATAATATTTTTGGAATTTACCCAATATGAAGCATAAGACCCTCTAAAAATTGACAAATGACATATTTAAAAAATTAAAAATTGGTAACATTTTATTTATTCTCAGGGTATAATTCTTTAAATTTTTTTCAATAAAGAACATATTTATTTTAAGTTTTAAAAACCTATAACATTTTTCTAAATGGAATAATGTGTAGTGCTAAAATTTGTATACAATACTGAAGAATTTAACCGAAGATTTCCTTGAGGAAATTACAAAAACTTAAAAAGCCTAGAGAAAAATAAAAAATAATCTGCTATTTTAGGTCTGGTTTAGTAATAAAACTTATTTAAAAAAAACACAATTACAACACAGTTGATTGAAATCATTACAGCTAAATTTAACCCTAACAGCGGCAGGCTAAACACTCTTCAGTGGGAAGGATTTTTTTAGTGCTTTGCGGGCACCAAACAAAAACGTTCATACGGACAGTAATATTATCAATACCATATCATGTTATATATCATTTTAATAAGAAGTAAATGACCATTCTTCTGATACTAAACATATAAAATAATATTAATTTATAACAATTTTAAAGGTTATACAGATGTAAAATGTACGTTCCTGAAAATGTAAATTTCAAAAGACCACTTCTTGAAAAAATATAAATAATTTTTTTTCTCCAAAAACATCAAATATAAAAATGAACTGGATTTTATTTTTCTACGTAGAAAAGTTAAATATTCGGAATACTCATAAGCTTTCCTAAGTTACAGGTGAAATGGTTGGCTTACATCAAATTTTCAAAAATGTACAGATGTATTTCAAAGTTCATACAAAATTTGTTACAAATAAAATCCATATTTGTAACATTTTGTCTTATAGAATCTGAGTAAAAATAAAATATGCACGGTTTACTGTAAAAGTTATAGTATTTGATTTTTATAAATGTTTGAAATGGATAGTATGTTTTGTGTCATCAAAATTTACAAAACAATTACCATTTTCAAACCAATATAAAGAATTCAAATTATTTACTATAAAACATCTAAGATGTACAAAGTGTTGTAAATTTATTGTAGATTTAGGATATATGAATATTTTGGTCGATATTAGTAATAATTGTGTACATGGTTTTGGAATTCCTAAAATGGTACTAATTTCCTATCATCACTTTTGTCACAATGTACAAAAGCAATGTTTTGTAACATGACTACTGAGTTTTTTTATTAATATAATAAAATGCATTTTTATAAACATAGCATATAATTATATTTATGAGATATCATATAAACAATTTTGTTGAACTTTTTATGTATAAAATAAAAATGCAATAATATTGAAAAAAATATTATTTACAGTTAAAAAATCACAGCACTCAATAAAAACACAAAATAATAAATATTCACTTCGGATGTACACTAACTGTTTATAAACATAAACATCACATCAACAACAAGTAATGGCAATGAAAGCAGACAAAGGTTAAGTCAGTCACAGGAGCGAAGTTGTACTTTTTGTTTCGTCTGGCGATAGTCAATGAAGTAACATATGGTTGCCAGGCAACATGATAATTGTTCAGCAACTCTTACTGATATTAATGGTATATAATAAAACATATATAACCAACAAGCTAGTTTTTTGTTTCGAAAAATAACTAGCTTATTGATTTTATAGACCAATTCAATAAAATACTAGTCAGAAAAAACCTTTATAAAAAATTCACTACAGCTAAACCATACGAGAGAGCAAAAAACTTACAGTAACCAAGTTGTAGATGCCTTTCTTCCCATTCCATAGGTGGAATTGGAATTACCATAGCAGCAATAATAAGTTACCCGTGAATTTTTGAAAATAAACAAATTATGTCATCTGATCAGCTTTGTGAGCGATGCAAACTGAAAAATCTAAAGTTACCGTTTTGTTTTATTTTTTATATCGTAATTACTAATCGCTAGTAGATGTTTTACAGCAACTACAAAATTTATTCTTTCGAATGGTATATTTAGTTTTGCGATTTAAATAATTTATTACATCACCAGAGTAACTTGAACTCATCAATACATGATCGACCGATAATTAGTCAGTTGCCAATTTGAGAACACATTTTACCTACCAATAATAGGTCTGTCGCCGCTGTTAGGGTTAAGAGGTTGATGTAATTGTAGTACATCAAAGATAAATAACAACAAATAATAATATAATTAATAATTTTAAAAAGCATATAGTTATTAACTATTAAGAACTAGTAGTTTTTATCTTAATAAATGATCAGACTAAATTAAGAAAATACAACTGCTACTCACAAGATAAACAAAATACTAAAAAAGATATTTTGTTTATCTTTCAGCCAAATATTGTCATTTGATTGTTCTGTTTATCAGCACTTTTCACAGCAGAAACATTCCTGATATGAAAGCTATCTCCCTCATTGGTTTTCTAGAACTGAGAACCGACTTTAGTGACAGATCCATCCCTAGCCAATACATCATAAAACATAACACTTAGCAGCAAATAAAATAGAAAAACAATAGTAACTGCGTTAACTGGAAGGGCAACTTTCTTTTATGGTAAAGATAGGGAAAAGCAGATAAACTATCCATCTAGGCAGAGAGAGAGAAGAGCCGAATATGCTTATTCTTATAAGAACTGAATTAAGCTTATTATGTACAGGTCGATAAAAGTGGACTTACAATACTATTTAAAATTCTCTAAACCAGATACAAAAAATTAATAAATACTATTTATAACATTTTCTTTAATTTACAGGTGATAATGAATAAAAAATATGACTGACCTTCACTAAATGCACCAGTGTTGAAACAATAGTGCACCGAAGCATGTTATGGTCAATGGATTCTTGCCATAGCTGTGGCAAATACTGTACAAGGGACTGGGCATAAGGTCTTATGGCCACTCCAACACGCTCCACTACAAACGACACCACTCCCAGCACATGCATCTATAAACCACCTCACTGTTATCAAGTCAAACATAAATTGTTATTCTTTATTTGGTACAACGAAAGTAGTTTTTTTAATCAGTTCATAGGTGTGTTATTATTTGTGTTTACACACATTATTAAGGTGGACACAGATATATAGGACCGATGTTATATTTAATTAAACAAATATTTAGCATTTAGTACCAAACACACACCAGAAATAAAGGAAAATTACTGTTTCAGAAAACAATTTATTGGACTATTTAAAATCTATTGAGGCAATTTATTCAAGCTTTCTACAGCCTGAAGAATGTACATTGTCTTTTACATGTTCTACTTAACGTCTCAGGTAAGTTTGTGACACTCCCCTCCTATATTAATTCCCAACTTAGTGCTCTTTAATCTAACCTTATATTTTTAAATTTTATCCACACAGCAAAACCCATCCAACATCAACAATAAATAACCTTTCGATAATATCTTATGAGAGGTAAAAAGTAGCTCAACAAAATAATTGTCTTACTATACATCAGTTTATAGTATGACAGAATATTCAACTCAATTCAATAATTCTACATTCATTACAGTACAATAAAGGTACGAGGGTATAGATTTACAAGAATTGCGCCAAAAATTGTTCAAATTACACTCTATAAACATATGTATAACTAAATAAGTTCTCAGACATTCATCTTTATAAACATTACTGTCCAACCTATTTTTAATTAGTTGCAATAAACTTAAAAACACTCCTAAAAAATACAGCGGGTTTTCTAAGAAATCTTCTTTTAATTTCCGTTTTAATTTGATCTTGTTGATTATGTCCCTTATATATTGGGGTGTTACAATACAATTTTTTTCTTCGTGGATAGGCTTCCACGGTCGTCACTATCACTAACAAATTCTAGGTCTTCGGGATTCGACCGCATCACTGGGCTATGTACAAACGTGCACTTATCCAAGGACCGGATCGCAGGTACAGCAGAGATCTGCTGAGCTGTAATCGGGCCAAGGTGGGGGCGGTTACGGGAATGCTGACCGGACATAATCTTCTTCACAGACATATGAAGATAATGGGCCTAACAGGGGACTTCACATGTAGGCTCTGTGAGGAGGATGAGGAGAGCTCCATACACATCTTTTGTCATTGTGGAGCTCTCTCATCTCTTAGGCATAGGACACTGGGTGCCGCTTTTCTGGAACCAGAGGACATTAGAAGGGCTACACTCGGGGAGATCATGTCCTTCATAAGGGGGACTGGTCTCTTGTGACACTGTCGTCAGGCTCGGGGCGCAAAGGGCCATGGAGTCTAGGCGCGGTGGGCTTGGTGATAGGACCACAACCCGGTGTATCTAATCTAATCTAATGTACAAACATTGCCGACGTTTTGGCCACATGACAGTAAGCCATCTTCAGGGTGAGACGATCACTGTATCATAGAACTCGAATGGCAGGGACGAGCCGGGCTCGTATGTTATATACCCGTCTGGTGGTGGAGGGGGTCTGGTAACTTCCATACCATTCCAGTCCTTCTTGGCTCCGGCCGCTTCTGGACTGTTCAAGATTATTTTTTATGCGTGGGGACTGCTGGCCTCCCGTTATGCAATGTACTTTTCATTTGCTTAAAATTGTGTTCCACATAATTAATAAAGACAGTGGAATAGAATTAAGTAATACTTGGAAACCAATTTTAAGCAAATTAAAAGTACAGTGCATAACGGGAGGCCAGCAGTCCCTACACATAAAAAATAATCTAGAACATTCCAGAAGCGGCCGGAGCCAAGAAGGACTGGAACGGTATGGAAGTTACCAGAACACCCTCTCCACCACCAGGCTGGTATATAACCTACAAGTCTGGCCCGTCCCTTCCAGTCGAGTTCTGTGATACAGTGATCGTCTTGCCTGAGGATGAATTACTGTAATGTGGCCGAAACATTGGCAATGCTTGTACATAGCCCAGTGACGCGGTCGAACCCCAAGACCTAGAATTTTTTAGTGATACAATTTTTGTTACAAGTCTCAGTAATTTGATCTTTCCACCCCAAAGTTTAGTTATTTGGTACCTTACGATGCAAAATAATTGGAACCAAACCCATTTTATATTACTGATTTTTTTGTTGAGTAAGCAGATGCTATAAAAGCATTCCTTTAATTTAAAGAATCACATAAATAGAGTATATAAAATTGAGTGCATTACTGTATTTAAACATGAAAAGAACTTACAATAATAAAAGAGGATGAACTCTGCAGAAGGAAAATCAATTCAGCTGAAATGTCTAAATTGGTCTATTGTAATAATTTGTCAGTGTTGTTTGTGTCAGTTTAATTAATCACCTGATGGAAGTAATCAGCCTATTTCTCGAGATCTCACTCTTCCTATAAGATTATCATATCAAATACTTCAAATTATCAAGAATCAAGAATCAAGAATTATTTATTGTCTTTAAACACAAAATGTGCAATTGACAAAGTCAAGCCTTATTTGTTACAAGTAAAACTTACATAAGTCATGCTTAAGAAATTAACAATAGTAAAGCTAAATGAGGTGGTAACAATATAATAAACAAATTAATTAAAACAACAATGCAATAACAAACTATAACAACAAGGACTTAATGAATAATAAATAATAAATAAACAATAAGATTCAGACAACTTTCAGATCCTCTAAAAACTACTTACAAGACTAATATCAATATCATAGGCCAAATATTCGTCTATTGAATAAAAAACAATTTCCTTTAAAAACTTTTTTACTTTTATTTCAAACTGCTTCAAGGGCAAACACCATAATTCTTTTGGCAATTTATTAAATAATTTGATTTTCATAAAAACATGACTACATTTTGTCTTTTCTAATCTTACTGGTATTGTTTCGAGAAGGTAGTTTTTCCTAGTAGGATAATTATGTGTTTCTTGTCTTGTAGGACGATTTTTCAATGATTGCTTGATATCCATCAAGCAACAGTAAATATAAAGATTAGGGAGAGTCATTATTTTATACTCTTTAAACAATGGCACACAAGATTCCCTAGCTGATATATTTTTAATTGCCCTTAGAGCCTTTTTCTGCCATTTAAAAACAGTTTGTGCCCCACAAGAGTTACCCCATAGAGTTATCCCATACCTCATATGGGAATGGAAAAAAGCGTAATACGCAGTGATCAACATGTTAAGAGTGACACAGGTTCTTAGTTTTCGAAGGAGAAAGATAACTCTAGATAGTTTTATACACAAATGTTCTATATGACAGTCCCAGCTTAACCTACTATCTATATGGATACCTAACAGCTTAACAGGTTTGTATTCCTTATAAATAGAATAATCCAGCGAAAATACAATACTTTCAGTTTTTTGGTCATTTACAATCAAAGAGTTAGAGTGGAACCATTCTATTGCTATATCTAAGGCATGTTTTTCTTCAATAATAAGTTTATCTAAATTTGTATTACAATTAACAAGCGTTGTATCATCCGCATATAAAATTGAAGGGCAAGGAACATTGAAAGGAAAATCATTTACCGAGATAATGAAAAGTAGAGGCCCAAGGACTGATCCCTGTGGAACTCCAACCTCTACTTTTCTAAAAACAGATTTATCTTCTCCCTGTACAACCATTTGTTTCCTGTCACTCAAGTATGATATCAATAGACTGAGCTCCTTGTCCCTTATACCATAGCAAAGTAACTTTTGTTTAAGAATCTCAGGATTTATGCAGTCAAAAGCTTTTGACAGATCAATCAGTAACGCAGATGACAAGAGTTTATTTTCAAAATTTGCCAGAACTTTATTAACCACATTTTCTACTGCTTTGATTGTATTTTTACCTGACATAAAACCAAACTGTTCTTCACAGAACAAGTTATTACTAATAAAAAAAGAATTTATTTGACCTTTTATGCATGATTCAAGAATTTTACTAATAATTGGGACCAGAGAAATAGGTCGATAACTTGATGGGCTCAATCTGTCACCTTTTTTGTAAACTGGTATCACCTTGGTTACTTTGAGTGCCCTAGGGTAAATACCTTGTTCCAACATTTTATTGAACAGGAAAGATAATGGGTTGACTATTACCTCAATTATATACTTTAAAACCTTATTAGACAGCCCATAATAATCTTCACTGCACGAGGTACTTAAAGTGGTTACACAATTTATTATGTCAGTAGTTTTGATTTTTTGCCAAGTTAACATTTTACCCTCCGAGTTTTTATGTAATACAAAATCCTTGACTAATTCTAAAGCCTGGTTATTAGACACATTGTTGTCCCCAGATATATTTAGGTTATTAACCACATTAACATAATGAGTATTAAAAGTATCAGAGTCTACAAATACCTCTTGACTATATGTTTTTGAATTTGACTCAGCTTTAATCAAATTCCATGCCGCCTTACATTGATTAGAAGAATTCATAATATATTGTTCATTTGCAACTTTTTTACAATAGATAATTTTATTTTTGTACCTTCTTTTCACTTCTATATAATCTTGCTTAAAAACTATTTCATTTGGTGTACCCTTGCTATTTTTATATCGATCATAAAAAGTTGTTACATATTCTTTAAATTTTTTTAACTCTAGTCATAGATTAACATTAAAAAACTCAGAAGACGGTGACGAGGAAGAGCATGGCAAAAGCAAACATTGTAATCTATGCCTACATTCTATCTCATACTACACTACCATACCATAATACTCAAGCATTCACTGATTCTGAACACAGATATCCTTATTTGAAAAAAAGCTGATTTTTGTAAACCAACGTCATATTCAAAGGTTACTTACATTTCTGAATTTGAAATAGTATTCCTTGTAGTTTACAAAAATATAAGTAGTGATTCTTCAATATTATGCTTTTATTTTCCCAAACGTAATTATCGCTCATTTCTGTTTTTGATTAAACAGATTACAGAATTAATAAAATTAAGATTAGTGTGACTCCACTTAGCTACATTTTACTTTGCAAAAAAGTACAACAAATTTAAAACAATCAAATAATTATTTAAATAAATGAATCAAATATATTCTTACCTTTGTATCGCATTCATGAACTTCTTTCAGAAGAGCAAAGAGGAGTCCAAACATAGGATCTATATAGTCAAGGAACTGCTCGGTGTTAAACTCAAAGTCGTCAACTGCACTCTTTATGGTGCTGCAAGCTGTGAGTCGCACTGCCGTGTCTTCGTCAGGCTGCAGCAAGGGGAGCATAGCTTCGTATAGTGCAGGCCTCAGCTCACATGATAGTTTCACCCCAAGCCATTGGCCCAGTAACCATGCCACCTGCAGCATATACAGTAAGTCTAATTAAACTTTTCTATTAATAGACACAGGTTGAGGTTATGTTGTCTAAGTAAGGACATGCTTGTCTTGGCAACCAATTTAAAAAATCGGTTTTTAGTTTGATTTTCAATATTTATTAATGTTACTTTGGTATTATAAGGTGTTTTATGGTTTAGCGCTACCATTTTTAAAGTCAATTTTTTAATGTTATTTCATTTTTCAACAGTTTTTATATAATTGGGTCTCCACCGATTCTAAAACCATCAATAGAATCGGCTGAAGACAATTTGAATGTAGATATGAAGGAAATCTGTTGGTCTTTATACGTGGACTCTTAATATTGTTTTTGATAATGACACGCCTCATCCTATGAATGAAATTAGTCTCATCAAAGCCTGTATAAATACACTGTTGCTGGAAAATTAGGTGGTTGTTAGTTACGAAACTAGGTGACTGGATAAAGTTATGATTGAGGCTGTGGCAATGACTGCTCTTTTGAATATGAATCAGGCTGATAAAGGAAGTGTTTGAGCTGCAAAGAAAGACGTCTGATCTTGAGAGATCATTTGACAATTCCTTTTGACAATCTAGAACAATATCAAAGATGTTCTAATCTACGTGTTTTCAGTATTCCAAGTAAAGAATTAAGACCACGGACCAACTGGTATGCAATGCCATAGAGAATCCTGGATATGGATTGTTCTATCCAAAACAAAACCTTAACATAAAGGTAGTTCAAGGGTTTCCTCATTTTACTAATGAATATCTTTGAATTAACAATATCAGAATTAAAGTCATTACAATTTACTTGAATTCTATATAGTATAGTTTTGATGTTCTTTCGTTGACAAATTAGGGAAAAATGAGGAATACTCACGTAAACGAAAAATCTATTATCTGTGCACTCTGTTTTGGGGATTTACTCACTTAAAACTAAACTTAATCAAACAGGCTTTTGAATTAAAAATAAACAATTTTTTTTTTAATTCTTAAAATCTACCGCTGAGCATCAGAGATGATAATATTGCTTTACAAAGTAATTTATCGTGTCAAGGTGTGATCAATACACATTAGTGATTAACTCACCCTTCGCCTTATAACCCTGTAGTTGCCGTCTTTCATCTGTAACTCCGCCCTCAGAGTAGTTGAGAACCATTCGTCAATGTTTACCTAAAGTTAAAAAAAGACACATCAATAATAGGGGTGTGCGATGCAGCAAATGTTTTTCAATTCGATGCAGCGATGCGATTTAAAGAATTTCGATTCGATGCAACTCAATTTGGTGCGCACATAAAGAATTTATGGTTTTTATTAAGTTTTACAAGCAGGTACCGTATCTTGCTTGTACAAAAAAAGATAATTTAAAACATACATTTTTTGATAAATGTTAGCTAGTAAATGTTATATGTATGAAACAAAAAAATTAACTTTATATCAAAGTAAGAAGGTCAATTAAAAATAATGTAAGGAATGTAAGATGATGGGATTTAAAAAATGCAATAGGCCTAAAGCACAATTAATCATAATTATTTTGTATTAGTATATTGGAGTGATAGGCCATCAGCAAACTTACCTTAGAAGACAAGTTTACATTAACACCAGAGTAGTAGTAACATACACAAAAGAATCACATAATCACACGAATGTTCAGTACCACTGGCACTTTCTTCAGGTGAGTAGAGTGCATTACTACTCTGGAGTTAGTGAACTTGTTTCTAAGGTAAGTTTGCTGATGTCCTATCTCTCCAATATACTAATTCCTGGCCTAGTGCCTTTTAACCTAACTCATAATTGTTCTGAAATACAGTTTTATAGGTCATAGTAAATTTATTTAGCACTAAGCATGTTAATGTTACTAAGGACAAATGTAGGAAATGCTAGTAAAAGAAAGTTGATAGCTGTGTATTAAATTCATTAAATTTAAATGCAAATAGTTGTAATTGGCTTTTGTTGTGGGAGTATCTGTTCAAAATAAACAAAATATAATTTGTTACAGTTAAAATAATATATTTCACAGGCAAAAAGAAGAATTTATAAAACAATGGAAAACAACTTAATTATTGTTATTCACTATCATTGTTGGAAAATGATTTCAGCCATATGACTGATTACTTTTTATTTTACAACTGAGTTGACTGGAATAACATATAAATGTAAAGTTACATAAGCATAAGCAAATAAAGCGTACTACATCACAGAATTTTTTTAGAAGAAGCATTATTTTGATTTAAGAATAATAATCCATTATTGTTTAGCTAATATATTAAAATTAATAAAACAATGACAACAAATGCAATAAAATGTAATTGATTGAATACATTAAAAGTGTTATATTAATTTTCACTTTAAATATTTTCCAATTGAAATGTTGAAAATATATGTTAATAGAGTTGTTTTAATAATTGACATTTAAATATACTTTTTTTAAATGCAAATTATCTTGAGTAAAGTATTTTAGAACACAGTGCCAACGGACAAATTGAATCAAAATAGACGAATGTGTATTATTGGTAAAAATGCAACAAGTTTGAATTTATAAAAGAAAACAAGATAATACTGTAATTTGATTGGGAAATGTTTTGTTAAAAGGAGACCAGGTACCCTATCAGACAGGAAGTGATAACAAAAGTCCATAAGGAATGGAGTGGTGTTATCTGCAATATTTGACTGTTATCAGCAATATTCGACTGTTATCAGCAATTTTCTGACTGTTATCAGCAATATTTGAAAACACAGTAAAAAGACCTCATTTATTTCACATTCCAATTGACTACGCAACAATTCTTATTATTTGTTATGAAATATGGATCCTAAATAATTGCTGACTAACTGAATTAGATGGACAGTCTGTATGAGAACGCTTTACTAATTTGTGGTACGCTACACGCACGTAAATTACGATTCCCAATAACATTGATTGATGGACTTATATCATGATCATATCAGTACGAGTTATCTCCAAGTCAAATTCTGTATTCGTTATCTCAGTATAATCAGGTTTGTGTCCGATCTCGCTCATCTCTGTCCACTCGGGACGAAAACAAACTCAAGTAATAATCATTTTACAACAATTTTAATGTAAAATACTTTATTTAAAACATGAAAGTACTAGTTCTAAAAGATGCACCGATAAATATCATTGATAAGAAAGCGTTTTTTCTTAATAATTCGTCATTTTAGGGCATCAGAATAATTCTGAAACATCAATGTTGCTTATGCATCATGGCACTATCGATGCATCGTGTTACTTTCGATGCATCAACATTTTGACTAGTCATGAATCACATAGATTTTTCGATGCATCGCCTACTCCTAATCAATTACTTTTTAGAAATTGAAATCGTAAAATTAAAACCTTAATCTAATTTTAATCTCTGATTTTAGGTAGTTTCCAGTGTACAATGGATATTGGAGATTAGTCGTCTTTTTTTATTGATTTTAGTAAAATTTTAATATTATTGGATTGTTTGATAATTTCAATTACTTTGTTTCTATTTATTATTTAATTTTTATTAGGGCAGAGAGAGGTGACAATATAACATTTAATAACAGTCACCAAATATAAACTGATAAAAACTGACACTTGTCACCCATACGTTGCCTGGGAGATGGGCCATACTAAAGCTGTCGAAGGCCCAAATAACATCGCTACAAACCTATATATTGTACTTAATTCTTAAAAATCTCATTAACTGGTAGTAAAACATTTATTTTGACGATTGTATAGTAAATATTGCAGGATTTGCATTACTTTTGAATAATACAGAGAAGAGTCAGATGTTAGTGGTGTTTTTGTGAGTAAACAAACAAATGAAAGGATTGATTATAGTAGTAGACATAGGAGTCGACTGTATTATACACAAGCTATCAATGAAAAAAAATACAGTAGAACTCCGATTATCCGAACTCCAATTATCCGAATCGCCGATTATCCGAATCGCTTACAGAACGAATTTTAAATCGCAAAATAACGAAGAATTGTTATTAAAGAAGGCAGAAGCCTTTGCGCGCTGCTGTTCTTCCTCCCGCGAAGCTACTGTGTGCTGCTGTTCTTCCTTCCGCGAAGCTACTATAGGCGCTGCGCGGGGCAATGAGTCACTGTTTCCTAGTGCATACACTGTAGTGTTCTATTTTTAGCCAATTTCTTCCTCCCTCTTCCCCCTGACCCTCATTCCGCTTTTGTTCTGATAGAGTCAGTGCGTCGTTGACCTGCTACCGTGATACTCTTTCGCTCGTACAGTCGCTTTGTTTTGTTTGTGAGTGCGTTGTAGTGTATGTGCAGTAAGTGATTTTGATTGTTTACCATGGCCTCCAAAAGAAAAAGTGTTGTGTTATCGTTGGTGGATAAATTAAAAATTATAGAACAATCTGATAAAGGAGTTACTGGTAAGCAGTTGGCTGAGATGTACGGTGTTGGACAGGCAACAATTTCAGACATTAAAAAGAATAAAGCTACACTTTTAAACTTTGTGTCAGTGCTTGAAAACGAAGATGGAAGTTCTTCAAGAAAATCAATGAAGGCGGCAACAAACAAAGATTTAGAGGATGCTGTTTTCAAGTGGTTTTTGCAGCAACGATCCATAGGAAACCCGATTTCCGGTCCGATTCTTTGTGAAAAAGCCAAGATATTTGCCGAGAAACCTGGTTATGCAACCTTTAAATCAAGCAATGGGTGGCTAAGAAACTTTAAGTCCAGGCACGGTGTCCGTGAACTGTGAATTAAGTGGCGAGAAGTTATCGGCGGACCCAAAAGCTGCAGAAAATTTTATTGAAAAATTCAAAGTTTTGGCAGACTCCTACAATCAGAGTTTTTATACAACGCTGATGAAACCGGGCTTGTTTGGAAAGCTTTGCCCAAAACCACGTTGGCATCTAAAAGGGAAAGTAGTGCTCCTGGACATAAAATAAGTAAAGATCGTGTTAAGGTGCTTAACTGTGCTAACTCTACGGGAAACCATAGAATACCTCTTCTTCTGATTGGCAAGTCACAAAGGCCTAGAGCATTTAAAAATGTGAAAAAAACTTCCCCTCCATTACAAACATCAACCCAAGGCTTGGATGACTGCTGCATTGTTCACCGAGTGGTACGAAGACATTTTCATTCCTGAAGTAAAAAAGCACCAAAAACCTTTGGGTAAAGAGGGCAGTAAAGTGCTTTTGATTGTTGACAATGCGCCTACACATCCCACTGCAGAATTGATGGAAAGAGAGAATGGCCAGTTTACAATAATCTTTTTACCGCCAAACGTAACAAGCTTGTTGCAACCAATGGACCAGTCTGTTATAGAGACCATGAAACGCCACTACAGAAGACAACTTTTGAGGAAACTTTTGGTGGAGGGAGAAGATGAAGAATGTGTGTTGAGTAACCACAAGAAAATAAATTTGAAAGATTGCGCTTACATGGTGGCGGAAGCTTGGAGTCTGGTTAAATCGGTCACTTTAAGACGTGCGTGGAACAAGTTGAAAGGCACATCAACTGAAGACGAGAAGGAAAAGGAGAAAGCGGAAAAAGAAGCCCAAGAAAACGAAAAGGAGACAGATGAAGATGACTTGTCACTTGAGGAATTAAGAAACATTCTTTTAAAAATTCCTGGATGTTCAGAAGTTAGTGCTCAAGATGTAGGATAGTGGGTGATATGTGACTCTTCACACCCTGGGTATCAAATTTTAAGTGATGATGAACTTATTGAAAATGTGAGAGAAGAAAGTGTTGAGGAAGAAGATGACGTAAACGTGGACGATGAAGCAGATATGGGACCATCAGCTAGCGAAGCGTTTGCCAGCCTTGAAACAGCGTTAAGGTGGATGGAGCGCCAACCTGAATGTGACCACATGCAGCTTCTCACGGTGAAGCGGATGCGCGACCTGGCTGCACGAAAACGTTTCAAGACAGTCAAACAGGTTACTTTGACTGAGATGTTTGGCAAGTAATAACTTTTACCTAAACAACTTATGTAACACACTTGTAGTATGCCCAATATAATGTGTTAAAATGTTCTCGTTTTATACTGTACATTATTAAATCAAAATGTATACATTACAGAACTGAAAATGAAGTATTTTCTTTCAAATGCCCCAAATTTCGGTAAATATCCAATTATCCGAATTTTTGACTATCCGAATGAGGTACGGTCCCTATTGATTTGGATGATTGGAGTTCTACTATAACACCAAAATAATATTTAAGCATGCTAAAAAAATAAGATAATTTCTTCCACTAACATCTTAAAAAGCTTAACTTTCCTTCTCAAGCTTTCCAAAAATTGTTAAATATAATTTTCATTACCTCTAAGTTTTTTTAGCAACACAGAATTTTTCTATAAACGAGGTTGTGAAATAAGTTTTTTAAAGAGTGGCGAAGGAAATTATCCGAAAAGATAGAATTAAGTAGTTAGAATTAGCTGGGAGGAGGCATTATTGTTTAAAATTGATAGGGGTCAACTGAGGTGGTTCTGATTTGTGAAAAAGATGGAGAATTGAATATGCCAAGAATGGCTAATTAGATGGAAATGGAGGGAAGGAGGGGAGACGAGAGATCGATATTGAAGGAGTAATGGAAGGTGTTGAGAGAAGAGGAAAAAACTGGGCGAGACTGGTAGAAGAAAAGACTGGAAGATAGATGATGGTGGAGAGACGTCTGTAGCAAACTACTACATCTCAATCAAATAAAAATACTTTTTAAGATACATGGTTATTTATTTTCATCCCCATCACTTGGGATAATCTCTTTCTTAATGCTGTAGAATTATAATGTAATAAATATGTAATTTATTTATGTTTCAACTACCTCATCGTAAAGGTCAAAAGCAGCCAATCCAACAGCATTGTAGACAGCATCTTTGGCAAGTATGGCCGACAGGTTGTGAGGGTCTACCGGAGCATGGTTTTGGGAGATCAGCTGGAGTAAGAGTGGACTGAGTGTACTGCGGAAAGTGTGAAATAGAGCTAGGAACAATGATTCTGTACATGGCTGCAACAAACAATAATTAAGTACTATTAGATCAACAAGTAATAACAGTTAAAATTACGCAAAAACTTCAATATATTTAAGAATCAGGAAACAGGTTTTAACAATATTAAAAAAAAAGAAAGTAAAACAAAAATAAAAATACTACTTGAAATGTTTAACAGTAACAAACAGTAGACAACATAAATTAAAATTCAACTATAAAATATATAAAAAAGTGTTTTATGTTAAAATATAATTAGCAAAGGAAAATTTAATCGAAACATCTATAAAATACATTTTAAACACTTAAAGGTTGATAAATTTTAATAGAATCAACCTTGCTCAGAAAAATAATGACATTTGTTTGAAATGAAAATCACAAAGAATAGATACGGATTTAACATTACAAACAAAAATTTCCAATTCAAAATTTATAAAATAATAATAATAACACAGAGTGATTGAATAAAGTGAAACATTTTAAATCACGGATTTAGATGTTTTAAAATGTTATGTACAACTGCTTGAATAGTTGAACACAGTTTGATTCAAATCCAATAAGGTGTGATATTTGTATGTAGCAATGAAAATGTACTGCATCGATCAACACCTGGATAGGAAAATACATTCAAACAAATTAAACTACAAACAGTAAGTTGACGTATTTTGGTCAAAATCATAGTTTATAATCCAATGATTCAAAACTATTAATTTTTACATTATTTTAGAATTTTCCACTCTGAATAATGGATTATTTTGTTGAATTAAGGTTTTATTTCATTCTATTGTTACAAAATCTGCTTGTGATCTCATCCTTATGAGTCCTTATTTTTAAAGTATCAGATCATTTATCTCACTTGAGTTAATCAGAAGTTTAAGATTTTTATCACATTGAAGTCAACTGATATCATAAACTATTTATTACTTAATGAAATTCTCTTCTTATTTCTATAACAATAAGTTACCGCTAGTGTTACAAAATATCTATTTTATAAAATGGATTATAATAGAAAATATAGTACTTTAAATATTCATTGCTATCAAGGTGCTATTTTGACAACTAATATTTATAGATAAAAGTATTTGATAAAATAATATAAATAGATTAAGAAGTAAAATTACAACTTCAAATTCGCTGGATTAATAAATAATGGCTATGTTTACATGCCTTAGAATACTGACATTAAATGTTACTCACCACATCAGTGTTTTAAAATGTTATATGATCTTTAAACATTAAAAAGATGTGTAATAATTAGTTTCTATGAAAAATTTTACATTTTTCAATAAGTTTGCTGGAATAATCACACTTACCCTCAAACTGTATTTCCAACATTCACCGCCATCTTCCGTAACTAAATCAGACAAAATATTATTTACTTCACACATATCTCGCATACAAATAATTCTTAAATAAATATTGCTTTTAGGTTAAACCCTTGATTATATAGCCTACGGGTGCCTGGAATTTGGTTAGTTAGTGAGGTCTGCTATCACACCTGGTTTAAACTGCATTACATTTACATATGACTACACTAGCGCTCCACAATGGATCACAAAAAAATCAAAGGTTAAACCCAATTAGTATTTGAGTGTCTTTCAAATACTGATCACCAGGTGTACGCAGTAAGCCAACACGGGCCAGTAGGAAGATTGGTTTGTTTTTATCTCTTTACTCTTTAAAAAATCCTTGGAACACCGGCCACCAGATATGACAAAAATAAAGAGAAATCATTTGGAGGAAGAGAAAGAGTAAGACAAACTATGTTGAGTTAGAATCAAAATGTATGAATTTAATAATATGAAGTGTAGTATAAAGAAGAGAAACATGTGAAAGAAAAATTAAAATGAAAGAGACAAAAATGCTGCCAGTTAAAACAAGCAAGGGAACTTGTATTATAAGGTTAAATAAAAAGTTTCAGCTTTCTGTTAGAAACCCGGTCAACGAAAGGGGCTTAGTGAATTATTTAGCTAGTAGTAAATATGTAAAATGATCTAAAAAGGCTAGTGGAAATCCTAGTACAGGAAACAGAATCGATGGGACTTAAAATCAACAATGAAAAATCCAACTACATGCATTTAACAAGAAATAGGGAACAAGACAGCTCTAAATTTTGCTTTGGTCAACATTCATTTGAACAAGTTAGAGATTTAAAAATATCTTGGCGTAATAATCATGAATGACAACTCATAGACCCCAGAAATATTGAATAGATTGAACAGAAACCAAGGCAATAGATGTATCTTTGCTTGCAATAGACTTTTATTCTCCAAAATGTTATCCCGTAAAACCAAAATTAGAATATATCAATCAATTATAAGACCAGTACTCACCTACGGTGCCAAAGAATGTGTTATTAGTAAGATTAGGGAAAGAAACCTCATAACTTTAGAAAATAAAATCCTTTGGAAAATTTATGGACCAACCTATAAAAATGGTTTATGATTATCAAACACAACAGATAGATCTGAGATCTATACAAAGAAAGTGACATCATCACAATAATAAAGACAGGACATATCTGAAAAAGAGAACCTGAGTGTATCCTGAGGAATATTGGAATAGGGAAGCCAGCAGGAAGAAGACCAAGGGGAAGACCAAGACTACAATGGTGGGATCAAGTCCAAAATGATATTGCCACAATTAGTACAACTCTAGAAGAAGCAGAGAACTGAGAATACTGGAGAGGATGCGTTGCTGAGGCCAAATCTCTTCTTGAGTATAAATGGCCATGGGAGTAAGTAAATATGTAACAGTTTTTGATAAAACTATACGTTTTATAATCTACAAATAGATAATATTAGATATATGAAAAAATGTTGTTTCCTTGCTTTTACATTTTTAATCAAATTGAATTTGTCTTCTTGACATGTGAGTAAATCAAACTAAAACACATATAAATATACTTTGATCTCCTGCAAAATCATGATCAGTGTTGGCCTTTTCATGTGAGCAATGATTTATATGACTAATTTAAAAAAATAACCTCATTATATTCTTCAATATTTCATTGTAAGTATTAGATATTTTAAACATAAGAATGAGTTATCTAAATTTGTTTAAACCCAATACCTGATTAAGTTGATGAAGGAAGTCTAAATAATTACTCCTTCACTATAATCTAAATAAGCCTTACTAATGCAGGTGTAAATACAACAGAACTTCAGTAATTTTTCAATCAATATAATGAGAATAATGAGAATAATGATTTATTCCGTAATAATACAAATGTAAAAACAACACCTCGGAATTACACTGCCACGTTTACCAGTATTGTGACAGCGCAACTAAATATATGAAATATAAAAAACAGAGTCCAGTCCATTACTTTAACTGCCGTCATCTGTGTCGCCTTAACTAAATATAATGCCACAATTAAACATTACAATTAATAAAAAATACTATTCATAAAAAAGAACAAAAAAGCTTTCTTTTTAATACTAATTATTATCTAAAAATATATGAAGTGACATAAGTTATATTCTAAACAAACAACAAAAATATGTTTTTTTTTTTTTTTTTTTTTTAATAATTAAGTTATTTATTAAATTTAAAACAACAAGTTACTAAGATAAAACACTGTTTAGGAAATTAATATCCTCTAACGAGAATAACCATATTTTTAAAGATTTATAAAAACTATTAAATGAGTTACATAATTTGATTTCAAGAGGCAATTTGTTAAAGTACTTTGGACCAAGATAACTAAAAGACTGTCTAAATGAAGATCTATTGACTTTAGGTAATCGAAAGGTATTCTGAAAGTTACGTCTAGCACTATAAACTAATTCAAAAGTTCCAATGTTACCTCTGATATAAAACAATCTTAATACCTTATAAACAAAAAGGTGTTGTATAGGAAATATTTTCAAATGACAAAAAAGAGGATAGGAACTTTCTCTCATAGACTTTCCTAATATGATTCTAATAAAATGATTTTGTACAACTCGCAATTTCTCTATATGGTATTTAAACGTCCCGCCCCAACACTGAATTGCATATTGCAACCTAGATTGAATTAATGCACAGTATAAAATTCTCAATAACTTTTCGTCACAGCAGTTTTTTAAGAAGTAAAATTTTTTAATACAAGATTTTAATTTATTTTGTAAAAACATTATATGCTTATCCCAAGTTAACTTTTCATCGAATAAAACACCGAGATACTTAAATTGATCCACTTTTCCAATAGTTAAACAATTACAAATACCACCAGTACAATTTTGTTCATGAAATTTGACTAATTCGTTAAAATTGAAACCAACAAAATCAAAATTCATAAACTTTGTTTTACTTACATTAATTTCCATTTTATTTTCATCACACCACTTTCTTAAAATCCGTATATCTTCCGTCATATTAGTCCAAATTTGTTGAGAGCTATTTTCAGAATAAAATATGGCAAAATCGTCTGCAAAAACACTAGGGTTTCCGTAAAAGTCCTTCTCTGGCAAATCGTTTATAAAAATTATGAAAAGGGTAGCAGACAAAACGGAACCCTGAGGGACCCCTGCTGGAACAGTCAGGGGGGAACTCAGAGTACCACAAATTTTTACTATTTGTTTACGGTTTGTGAGAAAGCTTCGAAACCAATCTTGTGCTATTCCCCTTATACCAATTGATTGTAATTTATCTAAAAGTATTTCATGATTAACTAAGTCAAAAGCTTTTTTAAAATCAATGAAAAGACCAGAAGTTTTATTTTTGTTATTAAAACTTTTATAAATCAAATCTGAGACATTCAACAAAGCGTTTTCCGTCGATTTGGTTTTTGACCGTCGACACCAATATTTTGACAGCCCTTAAAACTCAGCAATGCTAATGGTAACTAATAGTTAGCTGCCTTTAGCAGTAACCAACCTTAAAAACAGTTGTAGATCATTAGATATTTTACAAAGTAATAAACTTAATATCAAGTAAATTGAACAGTTACATTTACTTTTATTTTATGATTAAGTACTTATAATATGTACACAACTTCTTTCCAAGCCGTTTTTTAACACTTCCCCTTAAGTTACAAATTGTTAAAGTTTGATATTAACTATCAAAGTTTTACTGCATTGCAAACACTTTACTTTTGGCGTAAAGCCCCAAATTAGAATACATAGGTCTTAATGTTTACTAGTCAAATTAGCATGAACTTCAATGTCCATCCCACCAGAATACTAACCAAAACTTTCTGGGTCTTCATCCCACTGCTGCAAGTCCTGAGGCGTCAACAGGAAGTAATGTGTGATCAGCTTGCGGCAGATCATGTTCAGAACTGTTGTCTCGAAGAAACTAACCTTGATCTGATTTGCTCTCAGCGTATCCGGCTCTTTGGTATCTGAAATAATACTGATTAGTCTTGTGAGTGTTTATCATTTCAAGCAAATATATTAACACAGTTTTCTTCTAAATTATGAAATATTATAAGCATTATATGAAGCCTCAATCACATAAAAACTAAATATAAATAAGTTTATCAATATAATTATTAAATTTACCTCTAATTAAAGAATTATTATGTTTACAATCATAACTTTTGCTCAGTATTAAAGTAAAAAATTGAGAAAAATGCTGAAAATAATGCTGTTTACTCTCTAGCTTTTCTATAATTATTACTTCGTTGTATTACTAAAATACTAACCAACTAAATATTTTTAGCAGATCTGACAAACATTAACTTAATTTTTTGTTAATACAATTTTAAATATTTTGTTTATTTATCTATAATATTTACAGGGAATACTTAAAATGTTTAAATAACTAACCTTCATATAAATTAGAATATTATGCAACGCTAGATATTATGTACTCAATATAATCATTTTGAATTAGAAGTGGCAAGTAATCCAGTGATATAGCCAGGAAATATGGCTGGTACGCTACTTTAGGCAGGATGTGGGTGGAGGTTAGGCAAAGACCATTCTGCGAACATTTCCAATGACTCACAGGGTTGAAAACCGATGACTAATAGGAGATGATGGCACATGAACCAAAGATTTGCGAAGAAAAAATCTCCTTCATACCACAAGATTTGAAATATAGGTGTGATCAGATGAAAAATGTGGAAGAAGAGTACGCCACAAAGGAACCAGCCATTAACAGAGTTAAGAAAAATGTTATAATTCATGTAGGCGGCAGCAGCAGCGAGCAATATGTCTGGTGTTGGTATAATTATAATTTTTATTAAAATTTGTTTAATTATATTTAGTATATATAGCTGGTTTGGGATCATTCACTCACTCACTGACTGACATAAATGTTTACCCACTCGGAGTTTTGGAAAAATTAGAAATTTGGACTGAAGGTAGTAGATCTAACCATTTCTACCCCAGACAAATTCTAAAATTTTCAATTTTCCAGTAAATAAGGGTTGTTTTCAGGGGTTGAAAATCGAAATTTGCTCGTAAGAATAACTTGGACGTCTCACAAAATAGTAGTTTTTATGACCTAACTTGAGAAAATGCTTGAGTAAAATGTTCAAACCTTCACAGTTCTACAATTTAAAGCCATTTTTCTCCTGAATCCAAATATACCATCAGATTTGTAAAAGGGTAAATATTAAGGAGTATATACCCCCAAAACTAAAAAGAAAACTCCTAAAACCAGTAAAAAGGTAATACGGTTCTAAAATAAAACTCCCAAGTAGGGTATCAAACTATAGGTATTTATCTCATACATTACATTTTACCATTATATCTTGGAAGAGAAAATGTTTAAGGGTTCTGCCCCCCAAATAAAAATATGCTACAAAACCCAAAATGTTAAACTAATATAACCAAGTGGGGTATCAAACTAAAGGTATTCTTCTCTTAAATACTAATTTACCATCAGGTTTTAGAAAAAAAAAACTATGGCTAGGGGGTTCCACTGCCCCAAAAACCAAAATTGATGGTCATACTGGTTAACAATACTGGCGAGGCAGTAAGCCTATCTTTCTCGTGAGGCGACATACAGAGATCAACAAATGGGACTGTACAGTGTCTTGGTGAGTCTGCAGGCCGCTTCCCCGCGAGGCCTTAGGCAGAATTCCACAAAGACGCCTGTAGCAGAGATTCTTGGCGAGGCTGTATGTCCAGCTCTGCTATGAGGCCAAAAGCTGAGTTCCTCAAAGGAGCTAAAGGAAGAGTTTCCAGGCGAAGCCGTAGGCTGAGCTTACCTCATGCGCGCAGCGAGTGACGACAGGGTTGGCACGCGAAGCGTGCAGGGGTGTCCCCTAGTTATATTTATACACCTATTGCATTGTTTTGTATTATTTTTATTGTAAAGTACTATAAATATGATATGAATTTGTTACATTTACATTCAACGACATCTATTAGTTATATACATATAATGTAAATATTACATATATTATAAAATACAAAAGCCTAAAGGCCACCCAATATAAATATTTTTTTTTAGTGAATCTGTGTTATAGACCAGATTATTTGTTTAATATTAAAGCGGCTAATTATAAACAACTTTGCTGGTTGGTAAGTTCATTCTTCTTCCGATTCGGTCAGGATTATTGTTTTTTTTAGAAAATAGGAAAGCACATTATTATACCATTATTGTAGATTTTATTTCACAAGTTTTATAAAAAGTATTTACAGAGTAACAAAATATTAACGGATGTAGACATCACTTATGGCATTTCATATTTCATATACTGGAGCACCTCCACGGAGGTTGCGAAGACATTTGACGCAACCCGCATGACGGCAGACAATATTCCTACTATAGGCTAGTGCAGAATTTGTATTGATTGGTGAAGTGCGAGGTAAGCTGACACCAGCTGTACCTGAAGTGAGTGTTCAATATAGTGTGGGGGATTTTGTTCTAAAAGCGTGTTTTAAGCCAATCTGACAGTTTAAAATGTCAAATTAGGACTTATTTAGAAATTATTATATGTAAATGTATTAAAATAATTTAAGTACTTTTAATCGAGATAAGTCATACATTCTTTAATAACTTAAGTAATTTAAATACTTCCAATTTGTTTACTTAAAATTACTTAAATTTTATCTAAATGCATTTTATTATTTACTAAAACAAGTTTTTTACTATATGTTTCGAGATATTTAGATTCAAATACACCTATTTATTTCAGACACGAGGTTTATTTTCAGGATATAAGTTTCTTATAAGTAACGCAAGTGAAGACTGTAAAACACCTCTGCACACTTATGTTTACAGGATCACATATTTATTCAATATCCAATAGCATAACTAATAGTTATTACTTGTTCTTATTGTTTACAATGTGAAGAAGAGTTCATTTAACAAATTTCCTTGTTAACTACAATTGGAAATCAAATTTACGTGCTTGTTTTATAGAAAAAATTCAGTTTTTAAATTTATAGTTTTACGCAAAATTGATACAACAAAGTCAACACTATGCATTCGGATTATTTATTCAACAAAGGCAACAAACACCAATAGACCACACAGTCTACTTTGTAAGCACGGTTAATGGTGTTTGGACGGCACTGTCGTCTATCTGTCTGTTTATCACGACTGGGCTAACGACATTTGGACCTGTACAAGTCTATGTATAACAGATGATATATAAATTCAGAATTCTAATCAATATATTTAGTTCATTTAGAAAAGTAACACAGCTGTTTTAAATTCCTGATGTAAGTAAATAAAAATACATTATTAATGCCTATAGCTTCATAAACATTATAATTTTACTTATGATTATTCTTTCATGGGTGGAGAGGGAATATAACCCCCGATTAAGTTTTCTTCTTATAAAGGGGTTGATACAATTTTGTACCACCATTTTTGACAAAAATTTAATCAAACCATCATCACCTTTTAGTTGCCTTTTCCATACAAGTGTTGTCCTATGTCCTAGCCAGTAAGATATAACTAGCTTTTATGAAATTTTATTAGCATATGAGAGTGCAAATATCATCAAATATGAGATGTTTTAACAAAATTTATTAAAAATTCTGAAACTTATAATTTTTATTTTTTTCAATTTATCTTTACTTGTTTCAGAACAAAATTTATTTGTTTGTAAAAGATGCTTATGTAAATAGCCAGACACCTACTGCACACTGCCATTGAGCACTTAATTTTTAAAAGGGTGAAAATAAATACTAGAAATATCTTCAATTTGCAAAAGAATTAAAATGTCATTAAGGTAACTGTAATGGCACAGTACATAATTCTTAGATAGAACGAGCAAAGAGACGTTACTTAAGCACATTAAATTATTGTACAATTATACAACGCAAACAGCTGTTCTGTGTGTCATCAAACAAGTCACAGATTCGATGATACGTAGATGCTACGAACCTAGGACTAGGAAGTGTAATGTAAGTTTAAAGTGTGATTTAGAAACACATTATTCTCAATTTAGATACAAAAATCTTTGAAAATAAAACTATCCGATAAATTATATCTAGAGGCAAACAATGAACTATAAACCATTTCTATACAAATAACCAACAACCGACCTTCAATAATTTTCCCAGGCTTATATTCGGCACAGAGCAGTATCCCCTTGAGGAGGTTGAGGCACTGGATTAGGAAACGCTGAAAGAGCATAGGGGCACCTTCAGGAGTAAAAGCGTAGTGGACCGTGAAAGACAGAGTTGCAGGTAAAAAGTCCACAAAGGAGAGGGGGTGAAATTGCAGGAACATCAGTAGCACCTTGGTCAACTTGATGATGAATCGTTCCGTTTGTAACATCAACGGTGGTTTCGTAGAAATTCCTGTAAAAACGACAAGCATAATATAATATCAAGCCAAGTTTATCATATGTTTAGTTATACTTCTATGTTTGGCTCTAAAGTATTATTTACAGTAATATGATGATACTTGAGTTGAAAGAAATGTCTACAAAATAGTTACATGCGTCAGAAGCCAAGTAATTAGTAACAAAATTGTCAGAATAGCCATCAAAATTGATTCAAGAACTTTATGTTCCATTATGTAAACAAGTTACAATAGGCTTCGTCAAAAGTAACAATAGCACAATTAAGCTGTTACGTCAAACATTTAATATACTCTTCAAGAGTATGAAGAACTCCATCCACTTAGATACAGTTCAACTACATTTCTTTCTGGGAAGTAAACCATCACAAAATGGTAGTCTATTTATTGCAAAAATTATTGATAATTAAAACTAGTAAAACACCTATTTAGTCTAATATTAGTTTTAACAATGTTTTTTGTCTTGTGTTGAATAGTGAATCAATGTTTGCTTTTACATAGTTCAAGTTACAGTTTATATAGACATACGTAAGAGTCATAATATTAAATTGTCATATTTTAGGTTAGAATAAAGGGCACTAGGTCAGGAATTAGTACGAGGCGTGTTTTAAACGCACTAAAACACTTCACTGTAATATTTGTTCTGATTTACAACTATTAAAAAATATCTAAAAGAATCCTAAATCTACTATTTATAATATTTACAACCCTACATACCGCCGTTTTATTGAAAATTTATTCACTATGAAACTTGTCAAAGCAGCGAGCTGCGCATAGTGCTGGCTTTGTATTAATAATATACATTATTAATACATTTAGTGTATTAATAATGTATATATTAATACACTAAAATATATACATTAACACACTAATAACACAACAATAAACTAATAAAGAAGATACACCTGGCGGAGAACGAAAAACGCTTGGGAGCTCCGGACTGACGCGCACAAACAACAATGGCAATGTTCACAAGGGCCTGACAGCGTAAGAATCTTCCTCGATAAGAGCCGAGCTCACACTGAGCAAACAACATAGCAATGGACTAATGACTGGTATACCCGACGTCAGGCTGCGCGAAGGGAACTGCCCGTCGGGTATACCCGTCGCGCCGCACCGAACGTGTTAAAGTAAGTACCGTTTTGATATAAAAAAAACAAAAAGTAAATCTTTTCCAAAAATAATTTATTCACTTGAAAAGCCATACTTTACTCTACTTCTCTACATAATTCCCATTAATATTAAGGCACTTATCGTATCTTGGCACCAGCTTTTATATGCTATCGTCAAAGAAGGTTGCCGCCTGATTAGACAATCACTGTTTCATAGTCGTTTTTACTTCGTCATCATCAGAATGCCGCTGCTCCGCCAGATGCATCTTCAAGTGCAGAAACAAATGGTAGTCACTCGGCGCTAGATCGGGACTGTATGGAGGGTGGTCCAATTGTTCCCAGCCAAAAGAAGTGATAAGGTCTTTTGTTCGATTTGCTTTGTGTGGACGGGCATTATCGTGGAGCAAAACGACACCTGCAATCAGCATGCTACGCCTTTTGTTTTGAATTGTGCGGGGCAGTTTTTATCAAGTCTCACAGTACGCAGCTGCATTGATCATGTCACCGCGTGGCAAAATATCGACCAGCAACATATACTTTCAGTCCAAAAACACAGTGCACATGGTTTTCTGAGCAGAAATTGTTTGTTTGAATTTCACTTTCCTAGGTGATGATGTATGCCGCCATTCCATTGATTACTGCTTCAATTCCGGTGTAACGTAGGCTACCCATGTTTCATCGCCTGTGACATTATGGCTTAAAAAATCATCCCCCTCGTTACTGTATCGCTCGAAAAAACTCAATGCACTGCCCAATCTTTTGGTTTTGTGCCCATCAGTCAAAATTTTTGGCACCCAGCGTGAACACAGTTTCCAATAATTTAAACGTTCGGACACAATTTCGTAAAGAACACTTCTTGAGACAGCAGGAAATGTTTCAGCTAAGGTCGAAATCGTGAATCGTCTGCTCTCTTTCACTTTACAGTCCACTTTTTGAATCAGAACATCGGTAATGACTGAAGGTTGCCCACTTCGTTCCTCATCATGAATGTTTGTGTGGCCATCTTTAAAGGCTTTAACCCATTTCCGAAGCATTCCATCACTCATAATGTTTTCACCATACACTTCACTGATTTGGCAATGAATGTCAACTGCTTTGCAGCCTTGAGCACAGAGAAACCTTACTACAGCACACACTTCGCAGTCGGCAGGATTCTCAATAGGTGGAGTCATTTTAAAATCCTGCAAACAGATGTAGACTCGATCGGATGGTTCCGTAATGGCGTCTGTGGCTTCCCAACAGATGTGGCTACATGGCGTGCATGCGCTAAACAGCGACCGCGTAATTTAGAAACGGTACTTACTTTAAAAACACGCCTCGTATATTGGAGAGATAGGACATCAGCAAACTTACCTTAGAATACAAGTTCATTAACACTAGAGTAGTAGTAACATACACAAAAGAGTCACTCTCTACTCACCTCAAGAAAGTGCCAGTGGTACTGAAAATTCGTGTGATTATGTGATTCTTTTGTGTATGTTACTACTACTCTGGTGTTAGTGAACTTGCCTTCTAAGGTAAGTTTGCTCATGTCCTATCCCTCCAATATACTAAATTGTCAAATTGCATGAGTTTGAATTAGATAGTCCACTTATTATGCTGTGAATCTTCTTTTGCCAAATAAAGGCCATTTTGGCAGAGCTTGAATTATCCAAAGGCTTATTCCATAATCTAAATGAGTGTGAAAAGACAATAATATATCATTAACAAGCTCTTCCATAACCACAGAATCCTTCAACTTCATTACAATATGAGTAACTGTTGAGAGTTTTTTTACGTGTATGATTATATGTTAATTCCACCAATGTTTGCTGTCCAAATGGATGGATAACAAGCAGTTTTACAAGTTTAAAAAGGTTATTCTCTATTTCTAAACATCAGTATTAAAAAATTGTTTTTTTACAAGATAAGGCTGCCATCATGTTTATGAATGATAAAAGTAAACTTATATGAATTTTTCTGGAGGCTTCAGACTGAGAGCTTCAATTCAAGTATACACTTTATAGGGGTAGTACGCCGGGAAGTGCCTCAACATTTAGTGTCAGTGAGTCACTACATTGAGCTTTATAGTATATAGACTAAGGGACACCCCTGCACACTACGCGTACCAACCCCGCCACTCTCTACGCTAGTGAGTGAAGCTCGGCCTGCGACCTCGCCTGGGAACTATACCTTTAGCCATTTGTGGAACTCAGCCTTCAGCCTCGTGGGGGGGATTCGGCCTAAGGCCTCGCGGGAATAAGTTCAACCTGCAGCCTCACCAAGGTACTCTGCTACAGTTCCATCTTTGGATCTCGACATGTCGCCTCGGGAAGAAGATCGGCTTATGGCCTCACCAGGGTTTTTTTAAGCAGTACAACCATGAATTTTGGAGCAGTGTAGCCCATAAACATAGTATATTCTAAAATCTTATGGCATATTAGTAATTAATAGAAGAATCCCTTCAATTTGATACCCCATTTGGTTGTATTAGTTTAACATTAACCAATTTTGGGTTTTGGAGCATTTTTTTATATAGGGGAGAGGGCCTTAAATTTTGTCTCTTCCAAAATTTAATGGTATAATGTGAATTAAGAGATAAATACCTATAGTTTGATACCCCAGTTGGGCATTTTATTTTAGTATTATCCTTTTTCTTGATTTAATGGATTTGTTTTTTTTTTCGAGGCATATACCCCTTATTGTTGCTCTTTTCAAAATCTGATGGTATATTTGAAGTCAGGAGAAAGATATCTGTAAATTGATACTTCACTTGAATAGAAAACTTTAGTACTAAAAAATTTTACATTTTCAAAATGTTCAGTATTTGGGCCCCCGATATCCCAAATTTTTGAGCTTTTAAGCCGAAATTTATATATATATATATATATATATATATATATATAAGGTGTGCATATGTTAAACGTGTGAGGTTTAAACATTTTAATCAAGCTTTTTCTCGAGTTAGGTCATGAAAACTACTTTTTTGTGATTTTCCAATAAGAAATACATTGGGGTAGTTTTGGCTTTACAAAAGACCGCCATCTTGTTTATGAATGAAAAAAGTAAACTTTTGTGAATTTTCCTGGAGGTTTCAGACCGAAAGCTTCAATTCAAGTATACACTTTATGGGGGTAGGACGCCGGGAAGTTCTTTAACATTTATGTCAGTGAGACAGTGAGTGATCCCAATCCAGCTGTGTATAGATAGAATGATATTTTTAAATTAATATTAATTTATTTTAAAACACCTATTACTTTCCGTGAAGTCTTTGTATGTCCATAAAAAAATACATGTTTATAGTTTGTAAGTATTTTTAGTCTTGAGAATAAGGTACTTACTACATTGCAACAGAGTCTTTACTCTCTCAAAAACCATCTTGATAAAAGTATTGGCCTCAGGGAATAAATGTGGTTTCTTCAGTCCATGAACTGTCAGCTTGGTGAGTATTCGGAGGGACAATACAGCATTCTCCAGTGACTTGTTCACTTCATTAGGATTTAGTTCACCAGCTTGCAGCTAAAATAATTTTTTTAATTAACTATATTAAAACTTCGTAAATATCTTTATATCTTTAAATATAAATTAATTATAGAGTTAAAAAAATGAAGAATTTTTACTTCCAGTCTCAGTACATCCAAGCTTAGCTCAGGATTCAAGTTATTGCACATGTATGGGGAGAAAGCGATAGCTAGACCATAAGGTTGGGAACTTGTGGTTGGGATGTTGTCTGAGTGAGAAATGTTATAGTGAAGGCATTTCTGTTTATTGGTATGTTTGATATAAATACCCGTTAGAAGTAGGGGTGTGCGAGTAGTGATTTTTGAGTTCGAGTCGAGTAGTTGGCATTTTTTCGAGTATCAAGTATTTTCGAGCGAGTATTTACAAAAAGATTTCCTGTTCACCCAAGACAACTGTAAAAGGCAGACACCATCCTAAGCCTACGTTAAGTTTTGCCAGATTTGTAAATATATACATCTAAACTGAACACAATAATTTTGATTTGTTGTTTGTAACTGTAACATTTGACAAATAAAACTTTTTACTTCCTGCTTTCCTACATTTTTATGTGGCATTATTTGTTTAACCTTTTTTCATAACTAATATTATGTAAGAAACTAAGAAAGTATATTATTAATTGAAACAACGTGGATTATAAAGATTAAACTGTTGACTCACAACACAGATCAGATTTTCTATGCAAGCCAATTATACTGTTTCACAGCCGGCCGATATGTTTATCTGGTGGTACAGTTCAAAGTGTACCGTGAAAACGTAATGAAGCTTGTTGGCAAAAGCTGCATCAACCAAACTGATGCTAAAATTCAGACGTCATCGCCAAATGCAGTCATTTGCTTTCAGAATAAGCTCCTCTCAACAAAAATTGATTGTGTACACGCCAAGAAGAGTGAATCTGTATTCTGTGGGTATTTAATTCAGTAATAACAAGGTTACAACTAACCAGAAATAAGCTCTGAATTACATATTCAAATTTGAAAATCTGGATGACAAAGACTGTAGTTCAATCGATAGATAATAATAACTAAGCAGGTTTAGTAAAAATAAATTTTAAAGTCACTTAGGATGAATTAGTTTTTTAATTATGATCGGTAATGAAATAGTACAACTTGAAACTTCTTCAATACATGAGGCTACACTGAACAACAGATAAATAATTATTTCATAACTTGAAATTCATCAAAACCTGGCGTAATCGAATGAAAACCATAGACGTAGTCGGCTAATATAATAGGTCTAGCCGATATTGGCGACGAGATGCAGTCTGAAATATCAGCCAAGTGCCTACTAGTGATACAGTGAAGTTTTTGGGCAGCTAAATTATAAACTTATGAATAAAAAACGAGACGTTTGATAAGGCTTCAGTTCAATAAAAAATATTTTCCGAATCTCTAAATTCGTCGTATATTGTTTAGAAAAGGTCTTCCAATATGTTTCTATCTCAATTGGGTTGATTCGTGATTGTTTTACAGTTTTCATCAACGTCAATGTGAACAGGGAACCGTTCAGTGAGTTTACGAATCAAAATTATCGTATTTTTTACCACCTTTTACATCCTACTGTATGTAAAATATGTAGAAAACCGTTCAACAATTTGACAGGAAAAATATTGTATGCGCAAATATTTCACAGTTTTGGCAATCTAAGTTATTTTCCGCATAATAATTAATAGACGTTCGCCACGGATATATATACATCTATTTTTTATTTGACGGAAAATAAATCAATAACGTTGTGTCACACACTGCTAGAATGCCATTACCATATTTTATATGATATGATACAGTATTTTCTTATGTCAAATCATTGGATGATTCCCTGCTCAGATTAAAAAAACAAAATAGACCTCAATCGGCTTGTGAGAAATATACGATGATAACTTCAGTTCCTAAAAGGAGCTGAACGGTTCCTTGCACGTACGTATATTACAACCGAGATGAACTTTCGCCTCGAAAAGATGGGAAGTTTGATTCTTGAGATGTCAAGCGACCCGTTCTCGGGACCCTTCTGATTGAACGATATTATTGATATAAACGAAAATATGCATAATTTCTATGGCGTACAGACCATTTAGATTTGTATCGGTAACAGGTCTTTTTGAGCATCTTGAACCGGATCTCTCGTCCCCTTTCGTGGGTCATAAAGACACTAACCAGCACTTCTGTTTTATTCACGCTATTTTAGGTTAGGTTACAAGTGACTAGTAGACTCGACAACCAACATATGTGATCGCTACTACGGTAACTATTTACAGTGATCGCTACCTTCCCAGCTCTGTTGTTCACTTTTAATTGAACTGGTTCAAATCATAATGAACGAACTCGTTCACTACATCGACTAGTTCATTTGACTGTTGTCATGTACTACCTATTCTTAGGCATATTGTTTAGTTCATAATTACGTGTATCAAACTGATAACGTATGATTAAGGGTAAATAAAACACAAGGAAGCGCACAATTTTTATTCATAATTTGTATAACTGTTTACTCTTAATACTAAATTAAGATGTAAATCTGATATTTCGTGAAATACAACTACTCGATCGAACTTTGAGTAGTTTCGAAAGCTTCAAGCCGAGTTTGATTAGTAAAATACTCTATCAAATACTCGAAGTTTCAATTAATCGCACACCCCTAGTTAGAAGGAAACTGATCTTCAACCTATTGGTGACTTAATTAGTCAATTAATTATGTTAGATCTTGTAAGCCAATTTCAAGCTACAAAAATGAGAAAAACTGTTGCAGTGACTGGTGCTGTTTGATTATATAGCCAACATTACAATAGAACCCTGCAACATCTATTCTGTCAAGTCGCCACACCACTGTCAAATCACAAACCTGCGGCTCGTCAGGCCCATACCCAGAGAGGGTTGGTTCAATGCAATTGCACCAGACACCTTTTTGCGCCCCGACTGGTATTCGAACCCAGGCTCTGCTGTCTCCCTGGCCACAGGAGACAACGACCACCAAGACACAATGGGACATAAGCTAAAACTGGTCCAAACAGCTAGAGCTCTTTGTAAGAGAATTTTGTATTGGGATTTGTAGTAAATGGCTGAAGTTTTTCTTCTTGCCAGTTGTGTTCCTTGTGACTCTCTAGTAAGAATCAACCTTGTGAATCCCACTAGTCTGAGGAAGGTGATCGTGGTTCACCGAAATCGATCACCATAATATTTGTGCATTTTGTACTTGTATTGTAATATATTTGTGAATGTTGTGCTTATATTGTAAAAAATTTGTGTTGTGTGATATTTACTTGTACTGTATATGTACCAACACGTATTTTGCTAATTAAAAAATTATTTATATTATGGTATCAATAGCGTAAAAAGTCCATTGGAAAAAGACAATTGTTGTCTATTTCCCAACAATATAACGAAGCCTAAATGTTTGCAACAAAAATAAAATAGAAACACGATGTTAATAATTAAAATATTTTTAAATGTTTTTTTTCAAATCATTATTTTATTCTTGTACCTTAAATTCAAACTCAATACTCAAATAGCAAGGTTGAAAAAAGTAATTACATCCTTAGTTTCTTAAAATTATGGTCAAATTCATAGGATTTCAAATGATGTAATTAATTTAAACACAGAAATTGTCTCAGGTAATCATAAACAGTAAATTGATAACTGTATGGAAAGATGTTTCTAAACTGTATGGAGGAATGCAGGTGCCATCCCTTACATTATAAGTCAAGGTCGTTGTAAGTAATAAACTACAAGGACTATACCAACAACAAATCCAATTTAATTGTCTTGTAGGCAAATGAGTTTGTCTACATTTCAGTTTATTGTTTTAAAATTTGTTTCTTATGGAATTAATTAAATACACTAATAAAATAAGTATAGTCACATTCCAACCACATGTAATTATAAATAACATTGATACAATCAATATGTAAATTATTTATTTATATCAATAAAAACTGAAATTTGAAGAAGGTAGGTTGAACAGATTTACTATTACAAATAATTAAGTGTCTATGAAACAAATATTATAATAAAACCATAAATCACTCCGTCGCTTGTACAAATCGCAATTCGTTGTACAAGTTGTTCGTTACGCCATTTTTAACTAGTTCATTGCAGTGAACAAGTCGGTCATGAAGTAGTCTTGCAAAGGAAATACCTTTAGCCATCTCTAGAGTAGCATAGTGTGGTTTGGGTTGATGCGATCTTGCGCATGTGTTGTAGGCGACTCTGGCTAAGACTTCTGCAAGAAGACTCCACATCAGTTAGATGGTCTATGTAAGGAGTAGGTGTTAAGAATAAGCTTTTGAACAAATATGCGGTTTTTTATTTAGTATTCAAAATTATTGACTGCTTGAATAGTTGTGCACAGTTTGATTGAAACCTAATGAGGTATAATATTTTATATACTGGGTGATTTAAAATTGAGTAGCCAAACTTCGGGATCATGTTCTAGACATGAAAACAAACAAAAAATTTTCTATAACAGTATGGTGTATCTCACTTTGTTATCCGTCTGTCTGTATGTTTGTGTATTTTATATAAAAAATAATAACTCAGGAACCATAAATGCTACAGGTTTCAAATTTTGCTTACTTACTAAGGTTGATAGAACCTCATTGTACACTGGTTTTTAATGGTTTTTGTTAAACCGTTTGAAAATGGTTTACATTTAAAAATTAAAAATTCAGAAACAAAAAACCAAAAAATAAAATAAAAATTGTAAGAACAATTTTTTTAGCTTATTTAATGCAAAAAATTGATACCACATTTGATAATTTCGGTTGTCTTATAACCCAGATATATTCCAAAAACCTGTTTAGTGTACTCAAGGTCAAGAGGAATTCCTACAACTACTGATGAGCATTCCAGTCCTGTAGATTCACAGTTTAGCAACTTACATGAGCCGTAATCATTGTGTAACCATTTATCGATAATTTAGTTTCAATCAAGAAGATGTACAAGTTGGAGCAATTAATTGATATTCACTTTATATATGGAGCCGCCAGAGGTAACAGTAGAGAAGCTGTAAGGATTTATCAGGAATTGTATCCTAATAGGCAATGCACAAACCGACACACATTTGAAGCTGTACATCGTCGATTAAGGGAAACTGGTAAGCTTAGTATTAATACGAATGATGCAGGGCAACAAAGAACTGTTCGTACTCCTAATTTTGAGGAAGAAGTGTTGAAAAGATTTGAAGATAACCCTTCACAAGCACACGTGATATTGCAAGTGAGAAGGGTACTAGTCAGATAGCTGTGTGGAATGTGGTTTATGAAAGTCAACTTTACCCGTTTCGACTTCAAAAGGTCCAAGCGCTTCTTCCTAATGACTACGCATGACGTTTCCACTTTGCACATTGGTTTCTGGACAAAGTAAACCATCAGCCTGAATTGAAAATTGTTTATTTTCCCATACAGCATACAAAATTTACATGTTTTCCTTATTTTAACAGGATAAAAAAAATACGCTCAAGATAAAAACTATATATATGTACCATTGCAATTTATCTTAACTAAACTAAAAACTACCAAAACTGCTGCAGGGAAATATACTGACATGCAAGGGGATCAGAAATGTCCCCCGTCTGCATGCAGGAGCTCAGTTGGACTTAGACTGTAAAAATATAATATTATTTAAAGGAAAACAAAATAACTTGCATGCAGTCATTGCCAGGTAAGCTTACATACACATACGCGAGCGCTCGCGCACACGCACACACATACTCGCGCACACCCACACATACATCCCCCCCACATACAAACATTCTCACACGCACGCGCGCGTACACACAGAGCACACACGCGCACACACTCTCTCACGCACCTACACACACTCGCACGCCTACACTCACGCACATGCACACATATACGCACACTCACTATCTCGCGCACCTACACACACACGCGCTCACTCTCTCACGCACCTAAACACACTCGCACACCTACATACTCACCCACTCACGCACACACATTGAGAGTTAGAAGAACCAATTTATTTTAAGTTTGTCACTATTCATTCAAGACTGATTAGGATAGTTAATTATAACTTAGCATAACATTTTGGTAATCGCACGTGTCTAGACACATGGTTACAGTTGTACAAATTGTATTAAATATTAATAAATAAAGTTATTTGGACTTGAACTTGAACACATACGCACACTTTCTCACAGGCTCTCACGACATGCACCGATTCACACACAGACTTTGATAATAAAGAATACATTTTTTTTTGTCAGCCTACTGTAGCACTAAAAATAGGTCTTCAACATATGCCTTAGACAATTTCAGCAACTGCCGTTTTAAATTATTCTTAATTGATTGTTAAGTTCGAGAATCTTTCACCATACGTGGTACTTGGTTATAAAATTTTGGTCCTAAAAACAAGAAACTTTTTTGAAAAAACGCACTATTTGCTTTAGGTGGTCTAATAAAATCACTTTGCCTCGTGTTAGGTCTATTTACAGGAAGATCAATAGTTGCACCAAAATTTCCACTTACTTTACAAAATAAAAAAAGCACTTTGAAAACAAACAAGTATCTCAGGGGTAATATACCAAGGTCAACAAATAATGGTAGAGACTCAGTTCGCATACATTTCCTTCTAATTATTCTAATAAAACATTTTTGAATACGCAACAAAGGATTTATGTGCGTGATATAAGTGCTGCCCCAACAAGAAATACCATAATTCAACTTTGAATGAACAAAAGCATAATACACCTGACACAAAATATTATCAGGACAGAGAGGCCTAAGGAAATAAAATTTACGCAAAAACATTAAAAGATATTTTTTTACTGTGTTTATGTGATCTTCCCATACTAGTTTCTCATCAACTATAAGACCTAGATATTCTACGGTGTTGCTCTGAGAAAGAATGCTACATGAGCATAAATATTCGTTGCAGTCAACACCAATGGAACTTTAAAGGTTCATCAAATGTAAAGCTTTGATACAATGAAAAATTGACAATAGTTGATTTTTCCACATTTAATGATAGTTTATTACATAAGAACCACAAGGCTAGAAGCCTGATATCATGCTGAACATCTGATCTTAGCATATTTACCGCTGATGCCCCATATGAAAGTGCTGTGTCATCGGCAAATGCTGTAATTTTTCCCTTAAATGGTCCAAAATATAAATCATTAATGTATATAAGAAACAAAATAGGGCCCAGTACTAACCTTGAGGTACACCACAACGAATTGTTTGGACTGAACTTCTGTTGCAGCCAAGATCAACATACTGCTGTCTGTTACGTAGATATGATGCAAACCATCCTAGTGCAATCCCCCGTATACCCGCAAGTTCTAATTTGGACAACAGTCGATTATGATTGATCGTGTCAAAGGCTTTTTTAATATCTAGAAATAATCCGGACACTGTTTTTACTTTGACATTTTAATTAGTGTGAATCTGAGCAATAAAATCCTGCAGTGCCAGCCAGCTCTGTATTTAATCCCTCCCTGAACCCAAATTGAGAAGGTGAAAAAAATTTGTACAGAGTTAAAAAATTTACCAGTCTTTACTTTACAACCTTTTCAAGTAATTTTGAAAAAATTGACAGTAAAGATATTGGTCTATAGTTCCCAATTGAATGAGCCGAACCTTTCTTAAAAATGGGCACAACTCGTGCAATTTTTAGTTCCTGAGGAAAGATCCCTTCTGCTCAACTTATATTAAAAATAAAAGCAAGAACAGGTGAGATTATTTTTGCTACCTTTCTAACAAAAGTTGCAGATATTTCATCACCCCCAGGTGCCTTCCCTATGGCCAGTCCAAGAATTAACTTATTAATTTCATCTTCAGTCACTGGTGTCCAAAAAATTGAGTTTGTTACCGCCTTACATCTAAACAGGTTATTACAGGACGTCTCATGCTCCGGTTGTGCCACACAAAAAACTTGCTAAACTCTTCTGCAACAGAATTTTGATTTGTAATAACTGCATCTCCTATGTTGATTTTTATAGGGCCTCTATCAGGTTTACCCCTACCACTTAAATTATTAATGATTTTCCACTGAGCTTTGTGATTGTTCTTAGTCCTACCAAACAAAGTGTCATAATAACGGTGCTTGGCAATCTTTATCCACAGTTCTATGTTGTGCTTAAAAACTTTGTACCTTTCTTTTATCCTAGTATCATTAGGGAATCTAACCACGATTTTATATAATTTGTCTCTATTCTCGATTGCTTGACAGAGACCCTTAGTCATCCACGGCTTTAACATTTTACTTTTTCGCCCATTATTTAAATTAGCCACCCTTTTTTTTTGATTGGTTTATTACATTTTTCAAAATGTTTACAAAATTCTCAAACGCTTCATCAACACTAGATGCAGTAAATACCGATTCCCATCGTTCTACAATTAGATATTGATTTACTTTGTCGTAATCAATAATCATTTTACAATCCTCATCACTCACTGCTGACTTTAATATGGAGACACATAGACCAACACTGCGGTGGTCAGTGATACGTGAATCAATTACTATGGGATCGGTTTGCAACGGTTTGTTACCTCTAAACAATATGTGGTCAATACAAGTGGAACTATTATCAGGTACTCGTGTATTGACATCTATTAGGTTTTCAAAACCAAAACTGCTAAGTGTTTCCAGATATTTGTTTACAGAATTATTTTCCAAATTTATGTCTATATTAAAATCTCCAGCACAAATTACAGTCTTACTACGTAAACTAGCCAAACATTGCTGAAAACTTACGAGAAATTCGTTTATTGTAAACTGTGCCATCTGTAGATTGCTAATAGTGTAAATGAATAGTTATTCCCAATTGTTAAAAGAATCGCCATAGAATCTGCCCCATAGACGGCAGAGTGAATCAGCTGACAGGAGATATGCTTATCATTCTTGTAGTAAACAATTATGCCCCCGCTCCGGATATCGCTCGCTACTGATAACATGCCATACCCGTCCATTGTATACAGGCTGGCTTCCTCCCTCGTACTCAACCAAGCCTCGGTTAGTATTATAACATCAGGTTTAGCAACCATCGAGCTCAGCAAAACAACCAGAAGATCAAAATTCTTACCAACACTTCTAATGTTCTGATGTAAAATAAACAATGAATCATTTTTAATTAAATAAGAATTAAAAGACTTTATACTTGTATAGAACATTGATTAGTTAGCCGTTGTTGTGTTCTTACCTACACTTACTCTACTTATTTACTGCTTTATCTTAATTTAAATATTACCCTAGCAAAAAACTACTACACCCACTCAATAACAGCGCTCAAACACACAAACAAACCATACATCTTACTCTTGGACCCAAACTGACCTGCATACTTTCCGACGCACGCAAACACACTGTCATTTGACTTATCTGCACGTTTGCTAGCAAGTTATTATATAATTTTTTATATAATAATTTTTTAAATAATAAAAATATTTTAAGTGGCATTTTAAAAAATTCCAAAACAAAAACAATAATACAACCAAATCATGCGTTGGCCAAAAATTGTCAATAAATAATAATAATTTCGTGCCGATTCTATTGTTTGCTATGGAATTCTTTAACAAGACTAATACATGAACAGCGTCCTGTTAATAATAAAAATATAATCTAAACTGAATGACATGCACTGTAAACCCCTTGAGGCTATCTAACTCCACCAATAACATATTTTCATTAAAAATAAATACATTTTACTGCACATACATACATACACATATCGAAAACATGAAAAATAAATAAACTAAAAAGTACTGTAGGCCTATCTTACTGAATATAAAAAAAGCAAGTTTTATTGTCATCAGAATATTTTACTGCAACAGACCACGTACTATACCAAATAAACCATACTTTATAACAAAAAATCATTGCAACCCTAATACAAGTATAAGTTTAATTAAATTATCTATCAGGCTTACTTTAATATTAAATTCTAACCCTAACATGGAGAAGCCAAATAAATCGAAATAGGAACAAAATGTATTAATTAAACAAGTGACTGATTTCATGCTAAGTACAGTAATGTTTAACTTACCCATTCCTCCACACATAAAAAACAAACACATAAAAAAAAACATAACACTCGATAACCATTTGCACTTTTATAGGTCATTCACACCAGTCTCCTGAGGTCATTATAGTTCGATACCGTCAGAGTCTCCCTGGATTCCTCGGATTTCTTCAATTTTATATTCCCGTTCCTCACCCAAACGAACTTGTAGTTCCTCTCCTTTGCTAGTCTCTTCATCTCCCAGAAGAATCCGCTGTAGTAAGGTGTCAGGTTCTCGTTGAAGTAGACCCTCGATCCGCTCGTTACAGCGATATCCCTAGAGACAAGCTGCTTTTTCCTGCCAGCTTGTAGCCACTGCTGTTTGCTTGCCTTGCTGACGAACTGTACCAGGACCATACCTGGACGTTGCTTCCTGCGGGACGGTACTCGGTGTGCAGCTTGCACGTCCGCAGCGTTATAGGGCAGCTTCAGGGCTCTTGCTGTGTTCTCTAGGATGGTGTTGACATTCTCCACTGGCTGCTCCTTCAATCCGTGTAACTCAAGATTGATTCCTCTCCTGTACTGCTCAAGAGCATTAAACCTACAAGTTAGATTCCAAACATCGTCATCTCTCTTGTCACATTCCCTCTCCAATTGTTCCACCTCCTTCACTAGCTCCTTGTTAGATTCCCTGTAATGTTGTACTTCCTTCAATAGTTCATCATACCTTCCACTCAAAAATTCCAATGAAGTGGACATGCCATCAATAGTTTTTTTTACTTCATCTAAGGTGTCCAATCGGGCGTTCATTCGTAGCAAAAGGGTTTTTGTGGATACGTCCTCTCCTAGTGTCACGGAATCAGTCTCAGTTGTATTACTAAGCACACTGTTCGCTCGTGAAATGTCTGTTCCACTCTTACACTTGACACAAAGCCACTTACTCTTCTGTTCTTCTGTCATATTTCTCCATTTTGTCTGTCTCCCTTACGCTACAATCAAAATGATATTTCACAGAACACAGTCCACATAACACACTCTCACTGTTCAGAGGCAAATCTTCCTGGCAAATTCCGCACTTCATATTAAATTTGAAAATAAAAAACAACTTTATTCAATAATTAACAAAACAAGAAACAAGCAAAGTCAGCACGTCTTGACCGGCAAGGTGGTTATCAGGCCCAGCGCACAAGCTCCGCACTAGGTCTGTCCGCTACAGAGTCCAACTGATAACTCGAATTTATAAATACAGTTCTGTTTACAGACGAAGCCACCTTTACTTAAGAGGGAATGTTTAATTCTATGAACAGTCATGTATGGGCCTAGGAAAATCCTCATGAAATTCACACTCGAAATAAGCAGCATCGCTTCAGTACTAATGTTTGGGCTGGAATTCTTGGTGAGAAAATTTTGGCTCGTATATTTTTCCTCAAAATCTTAATGGTCACGTCTATGCAGTATTTTTTACAGATTTTTTGCCCGAGTTGTTGGATGATGTCCCATTACAAATAAGGGAGAGGCTATGGTACCAAAATGATGGCGCGCCAGCACATTTTTCACAAGAGGTGCAAGATCAGTAGGGGACATTGTTTGGAGAAAACACAATTGCACGTGTTGAACATGTATTGCCTCCTGACATTTTACCCCCATAGATTTCTTCTTATGGGGCTACATGAAAGACCTGTGGAAATTGCCTTGGAATTTACTGCAAAGATTGTTGCAGCCGCAGCTAACATTCAGGAAAAAGATGGAATATTGAAAAGAACAAGGGATATATTCTTCCTGAGACGAATGAGGCTTTGTATTGAAATTAATGGCCGTCATTTTGAGCACTTGTTTTAAATATAATAGTAATTAAATATTTGATTACTGTTACACATTAACAATTTGTTTCCCTTTTCACATTATGTGCAAGTGTGTATGTGAGTTATTGGTTGGTTTTGTTCTCCATTATATTTTACGTCACAAGTTTATGGACCATATCTGGGTTATAAGCCAACCAACTTTATCAAATTCGGTATCAATTTTTTTGGCATTAAATAAGCTAAAAAAAGTTTGTTACTTACAATTTATATTTTATTTTTTGGTTTTTTGTTTTTGAATTTTCAATATTTAAAATTTAAACCATCTTATTAAACATCACTAAAGATTGCTAAGTGTTGTCTTTATATATATAAAATATTAAGCAATCTAATGGCTATAAATGTCAAACAATACAAAGTATAGTATTTGTTAGCAACAGTGAAAATGTAATTCATAGATCAACACCTGGTGTTATAACAACTATGTTATTAATTTATATTTATAGATCAAAGTATTTTATGCCATGTAGATTATGGCCTGCTGAAAGCACTGGTGCAAAATAGACGCAATCAGTAGTGTAAGTGTGTGCTCTTCCCCCACAACTGGAATTACACGTCACTGTGTCGCACAAATTGTCATCAAAATGAGAGTAGATGATAGGCCGCGAGCTGGCTACACAGTAATTGATCATATTTTGGTTTATCAAAACTAACAAGATAAACTTAGAACGATAAAATTAAATCATTATTTAGTATGCAAATAACAATTAATAATAACAGTAACACAATAAATAATAACAATAAAACAAACTTGATCAAAAACATAGTTATTTTTGTGCAGCAAAACACCATTGCTGTAGTTGAGCATTTACAAGAGCTTGAATGCAGAAGTTGGTACACCTGTGCTATATGGTGGAATGTTTCCCCTCCGCTGCTTCAACCATTAGATGCACTAAATACACAAGTAGGTCGTGATCTATCCAGCGTAATTGTAAATCAAATATTACAGAGGGGAAGTTAGTTAAAATAACATATCTGTTTATCTGATTTTTCCATGCCTTACAACCAGTCACATATAGAGTCAACTATACAACCACGTACATCAGATTGTTTCTTATCAGTTTCTTATTTACTCAATGTATGGCATTGATATTTCAGAGAACAACACAAACAGCACACTCTGGCTAAAGCCGGTCCCAGACTATTCGTGAACATGCCCGAATGTTCGTGGAGATGACGAATAATCGGCGAAGTCTGAGAGCGTCACGAATACCGAGCACGAATATTCGAGGTTCACGGACATTTGGCCATGTTCGCTCTGGAGGCGGTTTTTGGGCCGCATCAAAGGAGACGAATGTTTGCCGAATGTTGACTCGACGAATTTTTGGGAAGCTCCCACACTATTCTCGAACGTTCAGTGGCGTGGGTTGCAAGAGAGAAGTGTCTGGTGATATTTTCAAGTAAGTATTGAATATTTATATTGCTTATTAATTTAGTACAAGTGTATTAACTGAGTAATATTTAACTTTAATCTAATATATAGCATTTGATAAGTAATTCACAGTAATGCATTCTTTTTTCGATAAAAACTAAATGTAAGATGCAATAATACAAGAATTAAAACTTCTTAGAACTTAATGTAGTAAAAAAAGACGATTTAAAATTAATACAAATCTAAGATAATGAATTTTTATTTCACGGCCTGTAATTTTCAATAGTACTTTAAATATCATCACTGTACTAATCAGATTACCTATGATTGTCAAGTTATTCAATAAATTTTTGGAATTAAAAAGGCTGTGTTAGGCATTTTGATGGATTAGTATATTTACTTTATATAAATAATTACATTTAGATTTAGGAAAATCAATTTAATTGTTACTTTATAAGGAATGTTTGAACTTGACAATATTTTATTAGAATAATTATGTTTATGCAACAGAGAGAACATACTCATATATATTATTCACAATACTACAATTTGATTTGTTATTTTTCACTTAAGAATACATGGAATTTTGTTCATCACACGCTTTAAAGACACCAAAACAATAGAAATTGAATACTGAAATGAACCGACGATAGTTATCTTACCTATTTAATTTAAAATTATTAGTTTCTTATAACCAAAATATATACAGAGTGCCGATGGCTCTCAATTCCTAAGTCTTTAGTATGCAGTGGCATTATTGTTCATTATTAAAATGCACCAAACTATTTTTTATTTTTTTAAATAAAAACTATTATCATTAGTTACTGAACCTTTGTCCAGAAGTTCGCCAAACGTTTGCCCGAATATTCGCGAATAGTGTGGGAGTGCTACAAACTTGAAACATATTTGACCTCGAAATTACCGGCCCAGGAAGACAAATGTTAGTGAACATTCGGGCGAATATTCATCCTGTACATTCAGCCGTATTCGCGAATAGTGTGGGACCTGTTTTAGACTTCTGAAGAAGACTCCACTCAGTGCATTTTACATGCAACTTATACCTGCCTAGAACTCTAGTGCACTTATCTTGTTGGTATACCTGCCTAGAACTCTAGTGCACTTATCTTGTTGGTATGAGCCTATCTTTTACACCTTATCTCATAGGGCAAACCATCTTTCTATGTTCTGTGTATAATCAACTATTTAACCCAAGAAAAATTACAGTTATATACCCTATCATTTGGTTATTTGACTGTATTTCAGTACTGAAGATGGACACATTCATATACAACTAGGGGACACTCCTGCACGCTTTGTGTGCCAGCCCTGTTATTCGCTGCGCTCGTGACACCTCGGCCTTCGGCCTCGGTATGTAACTTTTAACTTCAAATATTAGTAATTAAACTGTATCAAGTAAAGTCACATTATTTAAATTCATTTACAGTAGTAGCTCACTCAATGCACTTGATTAGCACTCTATTTATAGTATAAGAATTATAAACAACCAATGTTATTACTAAGCATATTTAACATTTTCTCATTTTATTTAAAAAGGTGGTCATAATATACACACAAACAGACATATATGCGCTCTTTTGTAATTAATTTAAAAGACAGACCTGGTTGATCGCTAGACAAGTTTGCGAGTCCCACAGCTGGAGCATAAAGCTGTAGATATTGGCCGTGAGTTCTTGGAAAAGCCTGCGATCTCCTGCCAACCTCTTGGAGCTTAATGCCTTGATGACATGGTGAAGGGTGAGTAAGGATCTGTGTTGTTCTAGGGCATCTTCACTCTTGACTGCGTTCAGTAAAGTGGAAATCAGATTTCCCCACTCTCTTGGACAGTCAAATCTATAAAAATCAAATCAAATCAGCACTTTATTATCACATAACATTCATACACACCAGCACTGCTACAAGAACTGATGACATTGTCAGATATACAATAGGAAATATGTTTACATAGTCAGTGGGAATATAATAGAAACTCTATTTAAACAATAAACATTAAGTCTTATCAAAATAATGTACAATCAACTTTTTCAGCACCACTGGCTAACTAAAACAAAAATCAAATGACACAAGTTCAATATTTACACAACTATTAAGCTACAGAGCATTATCATTTAAATACTCGTTAACATGATATTAGTATATTGGATAGATAAGACATCAGCAAACTTACCTTAGACGACAAGTTCACTAACACCAGAGTAGTAGTAACATACACAAAAGAATCACATAATCACACAAATTTTCAGAACCACTGGCACTTTCTTGAGGTGAGTAGAGAGTGGTTCTTTTGTGTGTGTTACTACTACTCTGTTGTTAGTGAACTTGTATTCTAAGGTAAGTTTGCTGATGTCCTATCTCTCCAATATACTAATTCCTGACCTAGTGCACTTAAACCTAACCTAAAATCGTTAACATGATAATAAGCTCTTTCTACAAATTTTGTAAGGCTGCTTTTAAATTTGTTTGTATTGATTACCGTTTTATACATGTTTGGTAATTTATTAAAATTTTCATTCGTATATAGCTGGGTGTCTTTTCTACAAGTTTTAAACGATGCTTAGGGTATTGTAAATTTTTTTAATCTTGTACTATAATCATGGTTGTAATTTTGAAAAACTATTCTGTTGAAATTTGACTGAACCATTAGTAAAGTTTTTAATATGAACAGACCAGGAACAGTCATAATTTGAAATTCTTTGAAGATCGGTTTACAAGAAGACCGCCAAGGTGCATTTGTCATTATTCTTAAAAATATTTTTTTAATTATAAAAATTTTATCTACTCCTGAAGCTAATCCCTAAAACTCATACCATATTGTAAAATTGAAAAAAAAGCATAAAAGATAATTACCCGGGTTTTAATGTCCAATAATTTAGATAGATGGATAAGCATTTTATTTACACAAAAAATAATGACAATGTAAAGATCATATAACAACGGTGGAAATAGTTCCCCTCATGGGCACATGCCTGTGGAGGGGAAGTGGGCCACTACCAGCCAGACGTAAAATAAAATGAAAATGTTACTATTATATAAACAAATAAAAAATAAATACGAATATAAATAAACTTGTGTTTCACAACAATTATTACTTAAAATCATACAAAATTACAAAGAGAAACTTTTATAAACTAAATTTCGTATCATTAGAAGCCACAACAAATAAAATAAAAATAAAATAAATAAAAACTAATAATAATAATAATAATAATAATAAAGGGTACATCCGCTAAAAAACTACTATAAAAACCTGACCTAAAACCTGGACACATTTCACATTTACAGACACTTGCCCATGCCCATAATTACACAATATTGTTACACAAAGCATTATACATTCATACACTACCACATACACACTTACATGAAAGATCATCACACATGCATAAGAAAGACGCACCCGACTCCTCCTCGCACACATGCTCGTTTAGAATACACAAATTAAATACACTATCTGGCATACACCTTCATATACGCACACACCTAGCATAAATAATGGGTGCAAGCACAGTGACTGTAAATCATACACACCAACCAAAACACACAACACATACACACACACGCATAAAGTTCCATCGCTGAACGCGGAGCCATAAAGTTCCTAAAATCCAATGACAACATAATGATCCTTCCTGCCGATAAATGTTCCACCACTGTTATTCTTAACAAATCCGATTACATCAATGATATTAACCTACAGTTCTCTGATTCCTCCACCTACAAAAATTTGAATTCGACCCAACCGAAAAACACAACCAAGAACTGAAAAATCTCCTTCATCATGTTAAACATCAAAACCTAACCACCGCCAGCCAAATCCTGATTATCAATGAACAGCCTATTCCGCCCCAGTTTTATATCCTACCCAAAATCCACAAAAGCACCATTCCTCCCCCTGGTAGGCATATTGTGGCCAGCTATAATTCTGTTACCGAACGTATCTCTACCTTTGTCGATGACAAACTCCAACCTCTAGTACGACAACTTCCTTCCCACGTCCAGAACACCAATCATTTCATTAGTCTGCTTTCCAAGCTTCCCCAACCTCTACCCCTTAACACCAAACTGGTTATCATTGATGCCATTTCACTGTACACCAATATACCCCATGCTCATGGCTTATCTGCTATTGAGTATTTCCTCAATACACGCCCTCCAAACACCAAATCTAGCACTTCTTTCCTAGTTCAGCTGACTCAATTCATCCTTGAAAAAAAAAAACCACTTCCAAAGTTCTGGCATCAACTACCTCCAGATCAAGGGTACCGCTACGGGTACCCGCAATGCCCCTTCCTATGCCAACCTGTTCATGGGGAAATTGGAGAAGACTTTCCTTCAAAAACAACCCATCCAACCCCTCTACTGGGTCCGTTTTATCGATGATATTTTCATGATCTGGACTGACTCTGTAACCAGTCTTGAAACATTTCTTCAAAGCCTACAAAACTTTTCATCCCTGAATTTCACCTGGCAATCCTCTTCTGAACGCATAGTCTTCCTTGATGTTGAAATTGGATTGGAGGACAGAGTCATTCAAACTGATAATCACATCAAACCCACCAATAAACAACCATACCTTCACATACCAGCTGTCACCCCAACAACACTAAACGCTCCCTACCCTATAGCCTAGACATTCATGCCAAACGTATCATTTCCTCTCCCAGAAATCTAAATAAATACAATAACCAACTTGTCAGTGCATTCCAAAAGAGAGGTTATCCTACCAAACTTATTAAAAAACCAAATCCATTTAGCCCAGTCCCAAAACCAACCCCAAACCAGAAGTAGTTCCCAATGTTTACTCCTTGTCACTAATTACCACCATGGCCTACAGAAACTCAATCAAATCCTTAAAGCCTTAAGCCTTAAAGCCTTATGGCTTCAACATCTTAAAAGCTTCCCCCCACACCAAAGATCTCCTTGAAAACCCTCCTACTGTGACTTTCAGACAAAACAAAAAGCTCCCGCCAAATCCTGGTCCATCCTAAGTTACCCGATCCCAACATCCTGACCTGTCCTAAAGACCAGCAACCACCCGGTTCTAATCCTTGTAACAAGAAAGCTTGCAAAACCTGCCCTATTCATCTCCCAGCCACATCTTTTACCAGCTCCACTATCTCCTTAAAAAGATCAGTCTCTCTCTCTCTCTCTCTCTCTCTACTCACACCTGAAGAAAGTGTCAGTGGCACTGAAAATCCGTGCGATTATGTGATTCTTTTGTGTATGTTACTACTACTCTGGTGTTAGTGAACTTGTCTTCTAAGGTAAGTTTGCTGATGTTCTATCTCTCCAATATACTAATTCCTGGCCTAGTGCTCTTTACCCTAACCTAAGTTTAGTTTTGAAATCTCAAACCTATCTTATATTTTTAACTCAAAGATACATCGGAAAGCAACATTTAATTATTATATTAACATACCTTGCAATTTTGGAGATAAGGACAGCTAGCTGGGTTGCTATTTGGTTGACAGGTTCTCTGAAGTTGGAGATAATATTTTGTCTAATTGAAGCTTTCTCTTCTTCTGATATTCCGCTAGATGGTAAAAATAGTAGACTTAGAATTTAATTTACAAAAAACAACTAATTGACAACTTGCATGGTAGTTGATATTATTGGCTTAAACCTAGCTTCATGTTACAAAATAACGGGTTTAATCTCAGAACAAAACAAATTTTCAAAGGAATCGGCTAATAATTATTAATCATCAAATTTATTTGGGTTAGGGTTATTAGCTAACAACTGGTCTTCAGAGAAGTCAACCTTTGTTGATAAAACAGACAGTATAAAATGAAAATCATCATTACTCATTTTATAAATAAAAATACAAAGAATTATGTCATGTTTTATGTTAAGATAATATTAATATTTAACTTCCAAAGAAAGATTTTATATAAATTGCTATAAGTAATTTCAACTATAGAAATTAACCTTTAAGATTCTTTTTTTATTAAAAAATATTGTGTATCTTTCGATTAGATAGAAGAGCATTTAAAATTTACACCTTGATATAATTTTATCCCGAAAAACCTTAACCTGTTTCACGGTAACTTCTACTTATTGTATTATAATGGTGAGCTCACCTAGCAGTGAGAGACTTTGGGGTTTAAACAATGTACAAAATACAGTGACAAATACAATTATTGTAAATAGTCATTATACTTAGTTCTCTTTAAAAGAATTTGTATTTCATAAAATTTCAAACAACAGAAACGTTGCTCACTGACAGAGAGGAATTGAGACAAGGCTGGTTTGGATTCTTTACTGTACCGAACATCCTTATACATAATACGTGAAGCCGATTTTTATCAACCCTTATTTCTTGACCAATTTAAACGGTTGAGGTGTCAAAAAATTGGCCTCAGTCTTTAGTTGTGCAATAAGGTCTTAACTCTTCAATATTTTCACCGTGAAGAGTATGGCAAGTCCTCAAAGTACGGTTTTCAGCCATAAGAATAACATGGAGAGAGATTTAAATTAATCGAAAAGTAACAGCTGTTCAAATATAAATAATTATTTCCAAGAAGTTTTAAAAGCTGTTAGAATGTAAACAATGGTGTTACAAAGGTGATTAGATTTTTCATAAAGTTAAACCAGGGAAGGTTGTAAGCATGGTTTTATTTACATTAGATTGTATGGATCCTCTCAACTGATAATCTATTGCAGGTATTTTATTTATTTAATGAATCTTCAGCTGTTAAACAAGAACAAATGAATTGAACACATTTGAAATAGGCTAAGTTATAATCATTGGGCGTTTATACTAATAAACAGGTAGTAACGCAAGTAATGTGAGTGAGATACTGTAAATAAATTGAATATTATGATTTTACAAGATACATTTTACCATCTAATATTTTTAGTCAAAACTCACAGGCCGAGGTGTCACAAGCGAGCGAGTGACGTGGTTTGTAGACAACACGTACAGAGGTGTCTCCTAGTTATTATCTAAGAAATTTAGAATTCTAAACTATTTAAAGAAAAAACTCTATTTTATTTTAATATACACATCATATTAAAAATACTTTAAGTAAATTTAACCATGGAAGATCTCATGAAAATGGACATCCGAGAAGAACAGAAGACAACGAAAGTGGACTTCAATGTTTCATATGAAGCACTCCATATTCAACTAGCTGAAAACACCAATACACTTCACAACGCTCTTGGAAAAATTGAGGGGTATAAAAAAAAATTGAGGAAATGCAAGTTGAAAATACCCATCTTAAGAGTAAGGTGAAGGAACTAGAAAACAGGATTGAGGACGTGGAGCAGTATTCTCGGAGAAACTGTATGGAAGTGCAAGGAATTCCAGAAGAAAATGGCAAAGATATGCTAAATGTGGTGAAGGACATCGGACATGCCCTGGGAATGGAAATCACCGATACCAAGGTGTATACTTGTCACAGGATTGGGCAAAAAACTAATTCTAGGGGTCCCAGAGGCATTATTATTAAGTTTGTTCGGCGCCTGGACAAGGAAAAACTCTTGCAGAAAAGAAGAGGGATTTTTCAACCTGTCACCTCAACATGGCAAGGAGCACTGACACCCCGGCATATATCAATGAGTCGCTGTCACCGGCGAGGAGGAGGCTGCTGGACCAAGCATGACAGTTGAAGAGGGACCGTGGATACAAATATATATGGCTACGGAATGCTAACATCCTACTGCGGAAGGAAGAAGGATCTCCTGTAATAGAGATAAAAACCAATGTTGACCTTGATAAGCTGTAAATATTATATTTTGTTTACTATTGTATATATACGTTTTAAGATAGCTGTAAATAATATTAGGTTTAGTTTTGTATTGTTGGGATTGGCATACGTCATATATTTCTTTTTGCAATTCAATAACAATTAATCTGTATGAAAACTATTTTATTAATTGTGTAGGAGACAAATATTGTCAAATATTTAAGACGTAACTTAAATGACTCACACTAGAGTTCATCTTTAGGTCTCATATTGACCCATACACAGTAGTATTGACCCACCCACACAAATACAGTGGTATTGACCCACCCGGCCACCCACACACGTACAGTGGTGTTGACCTACCCGCCCACTCACACACGTACAGTAGTTAACATTGTTCATCAGAATATTTGCAGTATGCGTAAAAACTTTGATGAATTTATTGCTGAACTTTCATCTTGGAAAAAATATCCAGAAATAATTATTTTTACAGAGATATGGATAAACAATGATGAATCAACATTTTATATATTGCCTAATTATAATTTAATTGTCCTTTCAAATGAAAACTATAGATCTGGAGGTGTTGCAGTGTTTTACAAAGAAAAAAACTTTTGATATTTTTGAGTTCGAAAGGGTACAATTTAATACAGCAGATATTCTAAAAATAAAATTCAAGATTTTCGAAAATGATTTTGTTTTGTTTCCAGTATATAGATTGCATCAGTATAGTATTATTAATTTTTTAACAGAACTAAATGATTATTTTCTTTATTTTCAAAGTAAAACAAACTTTTAAAATGCTATGATAGTTGGTGATCTAAATGTAGATCTTTTAAGGAAGCATGATGCTTGTATTGATAATTATAAAATGTTAATGGCAAGTTTCGGCTTTGAGTACTTGATAAATGAAGTAACTCAAAAAACAGAAGTGACTGAGTCATGCATTGATCATGTTTATGTTAGAGTCGGCTGTAAGAAAAGGACAAGTATTCAGGCAGTTGTTATCAGGAGACAAGTCACTGATCACTATCTGGTGGCTATGCGGTTGCATTGTGGTGGAGTGCATGGATGTGGTGAGCCAGCTGGACGGGGTACTACGACCCGCCTCGATTATGAACAGCTGACGGATCTACTGCGTGACACTGACTGGTCTCCTCTTTACTGCCAGCAGAATGCTTCCTTAGCTTATGACCTGTTTGAAGGTACGTTATTGTAACATCAACGAGTCTAAAAGAGAATATTTATTGAATTCTAAATTTGCCAAGCTAAAACTATGGATTACAAATAATATTTGTAGAAGAATAGTAAAGAGGAAAAAAACTAAAAATAAACCTATAAATGACACTTTAAGGAATTATTATATTCAATTTCGTAATAAACTGAGAAAAGATATAGAATCAGCAAAAGTAGAATATTATCATCGTAAGTTTGAAACTAATTAATGTAATAACAAAGCAGTGTGGAAGACTGTTCACGAAATAACTGGACAGAGTAACTGTGCGAATTCATATTGTTTAAATATTAACAATGTCGTGGTTAATGATTCAAAAATAGTAGCTGAGGAGTTTAACCCTTTCAGTGCCAACGTCCGATTTTTCGGACGTAGAATAACCATAACTAAATTGTCAGCGTCCGATTTTTCGGACGTTTTGTAAAAAAACATAAATAATACAAAAATTATCTGAAATTAACATATGTTTACTGTTTTTTAATCAAGATAAAACAATCTTTACGATTATCACATTATATAGTGTCTAGGTAATATGATGTCGTCATAGTTCGATTTCGAAGTTGGCACATCTGACTGATCAGTAGTCAGATGGCGCCAGTTGTGTTGCTTACTTACTGTCAGTGTTTAGTGTGTTTTGATTACTGTGTGCGTTGTTTTAGTGATTTATTTTTAGTGAATTGTTTTTATATGTAATAATTAATAGATATGAAGAGATCTCTGTCACCAGTTGTGACAATTCAATTCTTAGAATTGTGGAAAATGAAGACTATCTCAGTGTCAGTTTCTTGAGTGACAATGAAGATAATTTAAACAAAACTATTTTTTATGTCATATCCACATTTTTTTAGCTATCAACATGAAATTTGGTTTACATGTACATAAATAAGTGTAGAACATGATAAAATGAAGTATATTCCATTTAATAATGATTTTCTATACTTTAATGCATTTCAAACAGAAAATGTTTTAATTTAAAAAAAATTTTAATATATATATTTTTGTAATATTATACATACAAATATTAAGAAAATTAATCACATCTTTAAATAATGGATCTCCTTAGTAACAAAACAAATAAAGAATTATTAAATTATAATTTAAAATAATGATTTTACAAAACTTTTTCGAAAACTGCAAAATATGGCAAAACAGCCTGGCACTTTAGGGACAAAATAGTGAGTCAAGGCCTGGCAACTTACAGCAAATTTACAAAATTTCGCTTGGCACTAAAAGGGTTAATAAATATTTTTTGTCTATTGTAAATGAGGTTGTTGACAATCAGCCAAAACCAGCAAATTTTTAAAGCTTTCCATGCGGACATATTTTTTTCAGAAATAAAGAAAAATACTCGATGTTAGGCCCTGTATTGGAACAAGATATAATAATGGCAATAAATTCATTAAAAAATGGGAAATCCCCTGGCATTGATGGGATAAATTCTGTTTTAATTAGACATATTTGTCCATTTATTCTTAAGGTGTTTACCTACATAGTAAATTTGAGTTTTAATACGGGAAATTTTCCTTCAAAATTAAAGCAAGCCGTTGTTGTACGAATCATAAGAAAGGACCAACAAATGATTGTAACAACTTTAGGCCAATTTCTTTGATATCAACATTCGCTAAGGTAATAGAGAAGATTATGAAAAAAAATCTACTAAATTTTTTGGAACGAACACAATTTTTTAGTAAAAATCAATTTAGGTTTCAGGCTGGGTTGAATACTGAGATTGCCTTGTCAAAACTTGTCAGTGAAGTTATTGAGGGAATTAATGATAGTAAAGTAGTTACCGGATTATTTTTAGACATTAAAAAAGCTTTTGACACTGTCAGTCATGAAATTCTTCTGGAAAAGTTATATAATTGTGGAGTTCGTGGAGTTGCGTATGACTGGTTCAAAAGCTACTTAACGGATAGGAAACAATATGTTAAAATATATGGAATAGTTAGTAGTATGGGAAAAATTTCACATGGTGTCCCACAGGGATCAGTTTTAGGAGCCACACTTTTTATAATTTATGTTAATGATTTATGTTCAGCTAGTTTCAAGGGACGGTTTATTGCTTTTGCAGATGACACTGCTCTTTCATATATGGGGGTAATATAAGGGAAATTGAAAACGATATGAATCTAGATTAAGTCAACTAAGTGGTGGTTTATTAAGAATAATCTGGTTCTTAGCACAGAGAAAACAAACTATATAATTTTCAGAATTAAGAGAGGCAACACCAAATTAATACCAAATACGCTTACTTATTGTACAAAGTGTTTAGAAAGTGGAGGACGTTGTTCAGATTGCTCAGAGATAAGGGAAAGTAATGAGGTAAAATACTTGGAGGTCATATTGGATAGTGAGTTGACATGGAAAAATCATATACACTATTTAAATTCAAAATTAGTAAGAGGGGTAAGACTGTTTTATTTTCTAAGGAACTGTTGTCCTGTGCAAATCATGCGCTTATTGTACTTTGCACTTGTGTAAAGTAGATTGGAGTATGGGATAATTTGCTGGGGAGAAGCCTACAAAACAACATTAAATCCGTTATTAGTAATAAAAAAACATTTTATAAGACTTATTCTGAGACGAAATTGCCGAGAACCATCGTTACCTTGTTTTTTTAACCTTGGAGTACTTCCTTTAAGATATATGTTTATTTTCAAAGTACTTAAAATGTTTTATTCCAAAAGTGGAAATTTACCAAATTTAGTTATTATTTCAAAACAAAAGCTTAGAAATGCATCTAACTTTCCAATCCCAAGACCTAACAGTACCTTTTATACTAAGTTTTATACTTTTTTAGCTCCAAGATTGTTTAATACACTTCCACAAAATATAAGAAATGTGGCAAGTAAAAACATATTTTTGAAGAGAGTAAAAAATGGTTATTTACAATTGAAAATATTGAGGAATATTTTGTGATACTGCATTAGGGTAAATAATATAATATACCAAGGGATGTTTTTTAAATTGTTTCCTAGGATTTGTTGTTTATTATTTTAATACTTGAAATTAATTATGGTGGTTTGTTTTATCTTAGTATGTTATATGTGTATTTTTAATTTTATTTTCTCTTTAACTTTTTTAAATATTTTAAAAGTTCATTTCTTAGCATAAAAAAGTTTCCAATGAGTATAATTACAAACACTGAGCAACTTCTTTTATTTATTAACAGGAATGTTTTTAGTTTAACATAGTATATATTTGTAAATACTTTAGAATATTACTGTAAGGAAGATTAGGAATATAGATTTGTTTGTTTGCTACCGCATTGGTCTTCTTGTTGAAATATTATTGTCGTAATGGAACCCCAAAACAGATCTATGATCTAAGGGGCCCTATTTATTTTCTCAACAGATTTACATTTAAATGGTACTAAACATATGTATGGTACAGCTGCAGGTTGGGTAATTGTATGTACATGTTAAATCATATATGTGTGTACATATTTATTTGTATCTATCTATTTCTTGTATAGAAAGGCAGCATTTGGAGTACAATTATGTTTGATTTTTTATCTTTGTATGTATAAAATGAGAAAATAAAACATTATTATTATTATTTTACTTTCTAATCCAAACATACAAGGTCAGTGAAATTACCTTTTACCATTTTGAATGTTTAATACTGTCATTTGGAAATGTAACAATGTTAGTGAGACGCACAGTTAGTGAAATGAACTACAGAATATCTGCAGTAGCCTTAGTAAGATAATTTATTCTTAAACTTCCGAAAATTACGATCAATCTATATACAAAAACGAAACCTCTAAAAATTTTAAAAGTCAATAGATTCACGACATTTTTACATAAAATTGCATTTAAATACAAGAGAGATTTTAAATATTTAGTTCCTAAAATTGTAAATTGGAATAGGGAGGGCATTTCAAGCATTTGCCGACCTACCTACATTTCATATATGAAAATAAATATTAGTGCTGAAAATGTGCTAAAGAAAAATAAAAGTGATTGATTGATTGTGACCAGCTGATTTATGTGCATATCATATCCAAATCATTTTCTGTAAGTTTGTTATTGTGATCACACAATTGTTTATTTATGAAAACAACTAATCCTGCAAGTTACTTTACTTCAGATAAAATCAAGTCAACAATCAACCTTTTTCTAACAGTTACAAGTAAAAAATAACCACTAATAGTTAATAATAGCCGGGTTTAGTTAGTCTTTGTGTAAACTCACTTTGGAGCTCCTTTTCTCCAATATCTATCGATGCCATTCTTGAAGTAAAGCACAGCCAGCCACCTGACATTGACATCCACTGTAGGAGTAGAAAAAATATTCTGGAAAACAAACAGATCATCATTTTACCACGGAAAGGATAATTTATTTTAGAAAATTTGATTCGCTAACCAACCAAACTCACTATCTTATTTACAAGCGTTATTATTATCAGCACTTTAAACTAGGTTGATAATCAGACTGTATGTTAGATTATTCCATAAATGCCTTGCTTTTTTTCTTATTTTCCAATATTACTGTAGTTCTTTCTGAAGTTTTCCCTCGCTTAGATTTTAGTTTTCCTTAGACTTAAAACTTCCGACTTCTATTTATTATTTTTGCCTATTACTTATAATCTTGTTAAATACTTTTGTTTTAGCATCTTGGAATTATTTCTTCTTTGAGTTCTTTATTATAGAATTATTTTAAAAAGAAATAATTTAAAAATTCTTAAATAATCTTTTATAGTCTTTTATTCTTGTGAGGCTTTAGGCATCCTCAGATATCAACAAAACTTACTTACTATAACTTTTCCTGCTTAGTATTGATAACTTTTCAATTATTGATACGTTTTTAATATTATTATTAATGTTATCTTACTGTCCTTATCTTTAATACAGATTGTGTCATTCTAATTAGATCAGGATCATAATGTACTGGCAGTTCATAAACAGTTGAAAAAATTAAGTACCAAATCATTTTTTCTGTGAAACAAACTCTAAAATGATACAAAGCCTATTCAACTGTCTGATAAAGTTATGTTGATTATCATTGAGGTTCGTCCTATCATAGTTCTGCTGTATAATAAAATCGTTCAGATGGGCTCCCATCTCACCAGATAGTTATACTAAAAAATCACTTATTACATTTTCACAAAGGACAATTATGTACCTCAGAGTAAAAATTTTATCGGTGTTTACTTACAAATAAAATTGTGTAAAAGCCAGGGACCGTCTCCCATTCTTTTAATTTCTGTTCAGCTGGTTTCAAAATATCCGAGTTTTGACTAGTAGCTTGTTGAAGTGTCTCAAACACCATTGTCTGAGCTGTAGCTAGATCCATTGTCTTTGGACATGCTCTAGAAAAAAAACATGGATTCCTTCAAAATCAGTTATTTATGCTAGGAATAAAAGCTTCAGCTATGATTGTAACACTAAGTGATAAATAACATTAAATTCCATCAATCAATCAATTTTCATTTATATAGCACAATGAGTACAGAATGGAGTCATAGAATATTAGCTAAGCATAAAATAAAAACAATATTTTACAAACTACTGGTTGCGAAAAAACTCATTTTACTCCATAACTGCTGATCTGAATAGCAGTTGGTTAACGGCTTCCATCAGACACAATTTGGGAGATACCAATTTCTTATTATAATTATACATAATGCGTAGGAACTATGGATTTGATAGGTTCAAATCCTGACCTTGATTGTTAATTTGTATGGTTAATATTTACCTTAGTTATCACCTTAAATGGTTCTCCCCCCATAACCTGTCTGATCACAAATCAATGTTCTATGAGGAATAGGCAGAGTAAGGTTATATGTACATCAGCCTCTCCTTTATAAAAAAACTATAGTATTTGTGAAGCCTTTAATAAAACTACTGAAAACTAATCTTGGAATGAAAAAATAAAATCTGATGCATTAAATTTCAAAAGTTTCAACGGACAACACGCAAAGACTTTATTGATACAGCTAATATGTTTACCATATACTCATTAAAATGACTTGTCAATTGACTTCCACGAAAATGGAAAAAGTTTAATTTGTCTCTATCTCAACAGGTTAACCCTACTGACCCTTCCCTAAAAAAACTATGTTTAGATGTAGGCCAAGTTTGTAAGTACATCTGAAGCCGACAGGAGTTTGTTATAACTGTCGAAACATTGTTATTGTTTCCTAAACACTCAAAGCACTGGAAATCTCCATATATTATCTACCAATCATAAATAATCCAATGCTAACAAATAACTTTCAAACTATAGAATTGTTCTTGTTGATTTGGTGATAAACCGTAAACAACCTTTAGGAGAAAGTAGAAGTCATATGTGGCATAACTTATATGATCTCTAATACTGATGGGTTGAAGGTGTTTGAAGCAGCTCTCATGTGCATCTAGCAGCACGAGGACTCAACGACAGTGGACATTTAAAACGTTGACAAAACATTGCTGCATCAAAAAGAAGCATGAAGCTTGCGCAAAAATCATTCAAGACTTTATTAAACAGGAGCATTGATGAGGTTAAGAAATGTCTTTATATTTTTTTTAAATATTAGATGTAGTCAATATAATAAACACCATTATCGTTATGTATATGTTTATCTTTAAAATGTACTTATCAGTACTATCAATCTCTGTACTTATCTGAGTTTTCCCATAACTCCATAACAAGATTAATAGTGTTATGACAGATTAGGTTAGTAAAAAAGTGTGTTTTTAGGGTAAAAAAAAGTAAAGTAAATGTATAGGAATAGTCAAGACTTCAATTAAATTATCATACTGTAAATATATTAATAATAGGTCACCTTTTAACAAATTATGTCAAACCACCGAGTCATTGGTCTCCCAGTTGTGGGATAAGAAATCTCTAACAGAGTAAAAGGCCTTGGAAAAGAGAATCCATTTTTACTTTACTTGAAATCCTTTGGCTCAATGGTAATAGAGGGTAATTCACGAAGATATGCAGAAACTTTGGTAGCTTATTCTACATGTAAAAATAATTATAAATGCTTGTACATACATAGGTCCATAAATGCTTTGTTAACAAGACATGAAGAGCGAATGATTTTATTAAGAATTCGGTATCTTAGAAAAATTCTGAAGAGGTTAATTAAGGGCTTATTAAGTTGTTAGTATGGTTTTTGACTTGGGATATTGCATGAAATAGGTCTCTGAACTGCAAAATATTAAGTTCATAAGAAAAAAACTTGTGGCAAATGCAAAGTATGGAGTGAAAACGCTTTTTGGGAACAAGAACTTTGTTATTTTACTCTTAAATAGATCTATCTTTTGGGATATGAGGTGTCCCAAAAGTAAATTGCCAAACTTAGGAAAATGGCTTTATAGACTAAAATAAAGAGAAAACAAAAAAAATTTTTTCCCAAAAACACTTCGTTTACCAGATATCCGCCATTTTGTTTTTTTCACAAAAATCTTTTTATCTCCGAGTTGGCTCAACCAATCTTTATAAATCTCGCTGTGCACGTTAAGATAATAGAGTACTATTGTAGTTTTTTCAGCCTGATCCAATTTAAAATTAAAAAATGGGGACCATTTTAAATTTTTAAACGAAAATTGTGGGAAAACAATAATTAAGACTACTTAAAATAGCCTTTTTTGATAATTTTATTACCAATATGTCAGTATCAAAAAGTTAGAATCGGACAAATAATAACCGAGACACATTGATATTTGTATTGAGAGGAAGTGAAAAGCTAAAAACAAATGGTTTTTTTGCTACCTCAAAACAAATGTCAATGTGTCTCTGTTATTATTTGTCCGATTCTAACTTTTTGATACTGCCATAAATAAAAGTAATAAAATTATCAAAAAAGGCTATTTTAAGTAATTTTAATTATTGTTTTTCCACAATTTTCGTTTAAAAATGTTAAATGATGACAATTTAAAAAATTTAAATTGAATCAACTTGATTTTTTTCTCAAGTAGGTCGTTATTATTTATTAAACATGCATAACAAGTTTCATAAAGATCAGTTCAGCCAACTCTGAGATAAATATTCTTTTGTGGAAAAAACAAATTGGCGGATATCTGGTAAACGATGCATTTTTGGAAAAACTTATTCTTGATTCTTTATTTTAAGCATTTCCCAAATTTTGGACTTTACTTTCGGAACACCCTGTATATACTTGAACTTTGTTATTTTGCTCTTAAAGTAGATCTAATTTATAAATTAGATATACATCCTTACAGAATATTTTATCATGAAAAAACTGTGTAAATAATGTACAAAGAAAGTAAAAAGACGGTTGATCAAATGAATTTCACTTTGCACTTTTCTGAATGAAAATGTGCAAAATCGAACTAATATTCATTTTCTGCATACTTTGTTTACAACATTTTGTTTAGAATACAATGTTTTACAAGCTTCAGTACAAAATTGATCTTTTTACTCATGAAATAAGAAAGTTCTTTATGCCCAAAAGTAAAATAAATTTTTTCACTTCATTTTTTTATTTATATTATTGATTTTCTTAAATAACTTATGTTTCAAGCAATTTATCTGACCAAAAACTATAAGAAACAATTGAATTACCTACAGAACAACCATAACAGAGTGCTAGGAGGACCACTGTACCAAAATCGGGCCAAAATCTTTAACTCGCCAACGAAGCATTTCCAGACCAGTATGTTTGTATAACCTTTTATTTTACAAATAGAATGAGCAATCAAAGTTTCTTCATACCTTCGTGAATCACCCTATATATTTGTGTTACATTAAAAAACCAATAACAAAAAATTATTATCTTTTAAAAACCAGGTTTTTTAATTTTTATGTAAAAACAAGTTAACAAAGGCTCAAAACAACCTCTGTTAAAGCTTACTTACAACCACATTTTCAACAAAATATATTGAGTAAATGTGAATTATTGTTAGACTTGTAAATTTCGTATTAAACACACTAGAAGAATACGAAATTTACAAGTCTAAAAATAATCCACATTTCTCAATGACAAGGTACATTTAGAATCCAACATATTATTCAACACTCTTATACAAAACAAAATCAATGGTCACAGCTGATCCTAATCAAAAGAATGATATATTCTTATATTCATACATATGAGACGCCGACACAAAATTGTTGGTATTTTAAGGCGAATATGAATGTTTATATGTGTGTAGGATGAGTGTGGACAGGGCCGCCCAGAGGGGGGGGGGCAAAAGGGGCAAACTGCCCCGGAGCCACACAGACTTAGTTCACAGGGGGGCCACATTTCATGCAACAAAAAAGAAAATACTTAATAATCTACTAGATAAGAAACGATTCAGGCCTGTATCAAAATATCAAAAGTGATATTAGGCCAGATAAGTCTTCCAGTTTTAGTTTTAAAACGTTTAAACTAAACCATTGGTTTTATAGCAACCAGGGAGTCTTTTGGAGCAAGTTGTACACTGGTCTTTGAAGTTTGTCAGCGGTCGACATAGTGGTGTGACATCATACGCTCTGGTTGGTGTGTGACTGCAACTGTACCCCTCGCCAGTTGTCTTGTTTGCGAACAAGTGTAAAGGCATGCAGCTTGTGAACACACCAAAATATAAATTCCAGTTTGCGAACATATAAATATACTTGAGTGGTGTGGACAGTGGGCCACCTCAATGAGATGTCCTGTTTTCGTACACTATTTATATAAAACATGCCAAAAGACCCACTAACTTTACATTTGTATTACTCAAAACTCCGTTTTTGGACGTGTTTAATACAAGGTGGACAAGAACGTTTCTGTATGTTTTATTTTTTAACTTTAATTTCAAAAGTACAGTATATACTACTTCAAACAAAATTGTTATACTTGTCCTAAATTCAACACTATCTTGGCTTTTAGTGGTAGGAAAATCAATCGCTTGGTCACGTTATTATCCTTACAAAACCATTAGTTATTACTATACTTATATATATATATATATAAATACATTATAATAAACTTACTTAAACATTATAATACATTACTATTATAAACTTAAGATAATACAGCAATTGCGAATTGATTTATATTTGTAGTGGTTTGTTGATTAAGCTTTTATTCTTATGTTGTATTTTTTCACATTTTCTGTTTATGTAGTAAATAATCTTGATTTAGAGTTTCGTACATCCCTTGACTCATCGTAGCAAAATAATCAATCTATATAATGTGAAAACGAGTGATCAGTAACCTGCGGCCTAAAGTATGCAAATTAATAAATTGTAATAAAAAAAGTGGAAGCCTAAGAACAACACAATTAAATAAGCAAACAAAATTACAGTAAAAACATTTTAAATCTTTCATTTTAAAAAGGTCGAAGTCTTTATGTGAAAAGGTTCTTACAAACTTGGTTTCAAAGCTGGCAGTAGGCGGCGGCACTCCGTTCGAACGTGGTAAAGTTGCACTCTTTCCCGGCACTGATCAGCTAATTTTTCAATATATGCACTAAGTTTAAGAAATAGTAGTTGTCGTATTTCAGTAGTAACTGTGTTTTGCACCCAAAAACCACGCAAGACAAATATACAATGTTGTAACAACGTGGCTGGAAGAGTTCAATTAATTGTCATGAAGGGTAGATCGGGGACATCAATCATTAGTCTGTTTGTTTACTGTCGTTCAGTAAAGAAATATTTTGTTATTGTTGTATTTTATAGAGTGATATTTTGATGCGTTCTTTTGGATTTCCTAGTAAACTACTATAATTATCAATTAATTTAATTTGCTATGATTCATATTCCATTTCCAGATTTTGAGAGAACAAAAAGTTAAGTTTAGGTCCAGTAATGGTAATGTTTTATTGAAATCAATAAAAATAGACTATAAATGTTTCAATATAGTATTGTAATATACTGCAAAGTAAATTATATATTTTAACAGTATAAAAAGAATAAATTAACGATGAAACCACTAAATTACAGTAGATTTCTAGGTACTTAAATCTGGTAAATATGCATACAACAACATCACCGCTCGCTTACCGGATGTGCAACAATATGTGTGTATGATGCATTACATTCAACTAGCCCTACGCTATCGCGGGAGGAATTGCGTGGTATAATCTTGTCTAAAAATTATAATTTTGTTACGTTCTGTAGTCTACTATCCGGATTCATCTTCCATCATATTTAACCGGTTAACCAGAGTTTACTGTACATGCAATTTTTTACTTTCTCTCTACTGTAATGTTTCCTTTGACATTTTAAATTTACTAGTTATTATGACATGGATGTTCGTAAAGACATTTTACCAATATATTATGACATAGATCTTAATGAAAAGAGGAGCTCTTAAGTACACCGTTAATAGATAAAACAGCTTCATCATTGTTCAGATTTGTACAACTCCTTTTGAATAATATATATTTTGTGACATTTAATTTGTTGTAACTCTTTTATTGTCTGGTTTAATTTACCCTGAAACTGTAACAAGAACAAGGGTGTATTCTCAACATATTCAGTAGAGTAGCTCTTGATTAAAAACCAATTATGCCCACGTACAGGTTGTTCCCAAACAAATAGCATAATTGATTAATGTTGTCATTCATTAACATAACAAATCTACGAACCAATCAAAATAGTTTTCATAATTTTTTTACTGTCACTGACGAACGAGTAAGCCATTTATATTTTTGACAGTCATTAATACAGTATTTATTTATTGTTTGTTGCGTGATAAGTGAAATTAACTAAGATTGAACCACTGTAAGTGTATTGTTGAGTGGGAGGGTCAATACCACTGTCACTGTATGGACGTGTACACTGTGATGTACATCAATGATATAATATCCAATTTGACAGACATACATTTTACTATGTTTTATGCAGAGAAAATTGAGTTGGTACAAAATGCCTTTTATGCCTGTGAAATAAAAATTTAATAGTTTTAAAGTTTAGCACAAAGACAAACTAAAATCACGAATATAAACTAGATGTTTTAATGTCCAACATCAATAAGCTACGTACCCAGTGGTCTACAACCTGTTTTGAAAACAATAACATAACCTCAACTCTTAGTTGACTGTTTTTAAAGCACTAGATGTTCGCGCTCGCCAAATTATTTTACTTCGTGAACAGTTGACCACTCTCAGTCTAAGTTTGCTCTTTAGCTAGCAAAGCCAAGTGGCCTATACAAATTTATTGGCCCCTCCCTCCCTCACCCACAGCTAATATCATTGGCGAGGATGGCTCCTCAACTTGCAATCGAAGAGCTGCTGCGCCCAACTATGCAACTGACTGTGGCATTGCTTGGTTCGTTATTATTTATTTAATATTAAAGAATAGCAATTTTGTTATAAGAGATTGATGTTATTGTAGCGGTAATACTTAAGGAAATGTTTAAAAAGTATATGACAATTAGAGAAAAACTTACCAGAGCTTCGCAGCTAGCTCTGAGAAAACGTCCATGAACAAGAATCTTAATTACAATAGTAATCTAACGAAAGAGATGGTAAGAATGTCATAGAATGTGCTAAAAGTAAAATATCAATTATAGTATATTTGACAATCAGAGTAATTAAATTTATTTTGAAGTGAAGGAAGGGGCCACATGGTAAACTTTGCCCCGGGGCCACCAAAACTCTCTGGGCGGCCCTGAGTGTGGTTAGTTCATATAACTGAAGTATACTCCAGTTCTTGCCGACAGAACTATATCGGTGCGTGACATAATGTGTTTTTGTGTGTGTGAACTTTATATGAAGTGGGGTCATCTTAACAAGAACAAGTGACCTGATGATGAGTCTTTTGACTTTTGAAATGTGTAGACAAGTTATCTAGTGGACAGATTGACTAAAACACTTAAGTAAATATTGATCGTCTGTCCGGGACTAAAATGTCTAATTTTAATATTTTCTAAAGCTAGGAATACACTATGTAACAAGTTTATCAATGAATTAATAATTTAAAACATCGGTTAATATCTCATAACTTGCTTTATAATATGTTTTAAAACTGAACACTTTTGACATTTAAACAAACCTTAAAACAGTTACTTTATTAAACTCAATCATGATGGCGACACCAAATGATGATCCAGTACTAACTGCTGCAACTTGTGTTTATTTTTAATTAAAAAAGAAAACTCGTGCTAATAGGCGGTATAAGGCGTGCCTCCTGCTAGCTTGAAAAAGTACAGTGGAATTGATATGCAAAGTGATTTCAAAAAGGATGATTGAGACTTATTGTTAGACGAGTTTCAAACAAATGGTAGTTGTCACAAAAATTCACTCAACTCATGGCAGTTTACAACACACAAATCAAAGGATGTCTGCAAACTGACACGGCTTCGCATCTCCTCTTAGAAGGTTTTAAAACGAGTTATAGTACGAACACTGTTGTAACATATTATATAAAATAAATTAAAGGTTTCTGTTTATCTATAATGACTTGATACAGAAACATGTTGAAAGCTTTAAAACATTTTTCTTTAATTTTCTTTATTACTTGATTTAAAATATTTGGTGTTTAATAAACTTTTCAACACAGTGTATTCCAGGCTAAATATAAAAACTGAAGACGGATAAAACTATATAAAGATATAAATACTATAACTGAATCACTCTCAGTCCCGGATAGGAGAAATAATATGAATGGCTTAAAGGCTAAGGGTAAAAACTCTACTTCTAACTGGATGCAGCTCAACCAAAGCGTCTTAAAACTTTCATTTTAACATCCACGTTTCAATTTATTTTTTCTTCGTATTTGCAAACCTACTTTAGTCCTGTGATAAATAAATTATTGCAACACCCATAAATGTTGCAAAGCCTAAGAAACTAACTTATGTAGGTTTATGTGTTATGCAACAAGATCTAATTCAAGTTTTCAACAATTCATGTTTCAACAAACAGCTATTCAACCCAATATCCTAACTGCACCACCGATTTATTTATCTATACCATCATGTCCGTACATTTGCTTTACAAATTATGTTCAGTCTGATATGTAGGCAATGATAGCTGGGCTATTGTAAGCCTCTCTTTGTACAAAATAGAATCTTCACTGTGACTATTATACGTCTATAACATATTAAGCATATTAAGAGTAGGTAGAGAAAGAGAATTTATTAAAAACAACAATATGCATGAACATTGTACTAATGCATGAACATTGTACTAGAGGTTTTGATAACTTTTTTACCTGGATCTAGACTAAATGAATCCTTATCTTTTATTTTCCTGTTGCAGGTATCAGATTCTACAATAGGCTACCGTTTAAGCCTCTTCTAAATTCTAAATTTCAAATAGAGGTCAAGAATTTGCATTAACCTTTTCAGTGCCAACAATCAGTTAAGTTGGAGCTTTGAAAATGTGCTAGAAATGCAAAAGTCCTGTAGAGCCAGACATTGAAAAATGTTCCAGAAGTGCAAATCTCCGGTTAAACCGGACGTATTCGAATAGCTTTGTAAATAATCAGTAAATGAGTATTTTTTCCAAATATTTTATATTAGTCTGCTTGAGACAAACTGATCTTTCATTTAAAGCATATTTAACATCATAAAAACATGTAAAAATTATTGTTATGATGGTATTACTATAGCCGCAGTTGCTGACATATGTGCTACAAGTTCACGCCAAAACGTGACAAGTAAATAATCAGTAAATGCGTATTTTTCCAAATATATTAGGGCCTATATGAGTCTGCTTGAGACAAACTGGTCCTTCATTTAAAGTATATTTTACGTCATAAAAACATGTAAAAATCATCATTATGAAGGCATTACTACTGCAGCGGTCACTGAGGCATGCACTAAGAGTTCGCACCTGTAAGTACAGCTTGAAGCTGACGAATAAGTAATCAGTAAATACATATTTTTCCAAACGTATTATATAAATCTACTGGAGACATACTGGTCTTATTAATAGACAAATTAAAAGTATATTTTACGTCATAAAAATCCAATTCTTTGAGACCGAGTTGCACAAAGGGGCTAAAGGCAGAGTTCCGAGGCGAAGCTGCAGGCCATGCTTCCCTCACGGGCATATCGAGTGGCGGGGGAACCCTCCCACCCATCCATACAAACAAGTCAGTGGTCAATAGTAATGCCTTCATACTAAGATTAAGGTTCATAGTTCATTGCTACGGTCGGTGACGCATACATTACAAGTTCGCATCAACAGCTGACAAGTAAATTTAAAAGTAAAACTTTTTTTGTCTATGAAGATAGAAACATACAATTTTACATGTATTTAGAAAATTAATTCGTGATTTTAATGATATAAAAATGTGAATAAAAATTTTTTTGTATGGGAAAAATGCTACAAAATTTAAAAAACACATTTTTGTGAGTACTTTAAAAATAATTATTTTTAAGTGCATCACAAATGAACATTTATTATTCATGTTAATCTTGTTATTTAGCTACAATATAGTATACACCTTTTTACTCTGACGCATCAAATAAAAAAGTAATAGTGTTTCCCCAAACCCTTACAAATCTAGTGAAAATGATCAGCACTTGGATATCCTCAATGTAGAAATGAGTAGCACTTTTGTAACACCCTTCCCTGAAATTGTAGGCAGTGAAAGGGTTAAATCTGCTTTATTAATAGGAATTATAAACTTGATCATGCATACTTGATTGATTAAATATATAACTAGCATTTTGGATTGGACAAAGGTATGGTAGGCCTATTTTTGTTAATTGCTGATCTAAGTGTATGGAGTGCAGTAAGTTCAGTGCAGGAAAGACACGTTGATTTCTCCAGTGTAGCGTGTGTGCGGAAAAGGACATCTTTCAGCAGCTAGTCCTGGGAAAACTAACGAATGAAGTCACCGCTCCTTCCTACATACAAAGTCTAACATCAAATAAGCATCTAGAAGTAGTTCCTGATGACAAACTGTGTTAGAATCACTATGTCGACGCCCTATGCATAAAGCTCAGTTCCACAATTTTTGCACTGAGGAGAATTCGATCCATAAGCACATTTGAAGCAACTAGACTAGAGCACACTATTTTGCCTTATTTGAATCTCGCCTCAGATATGATATAATATTCTGGGGAGGTTCAACACATGAAAACTTACGACGAGTACTAGCACTCCAGAAACGTGCGATGCGATACATGGTTGGTCTCCAACAACGGGAGAGCTAAAGAGCAGCCTTACAAAGCTTCAAAATTCTAACTGCAGTCTTAATTTACATCATGCAGACCATCCTCTATGCAACAGTCTCCATGGCTATGGCACAGTAGCAACTTCAATCTTCCTACTCTCAGAACTTCACTCTTGGCCAAAAAAACCATCAAATGCTGGAGCGAAACTGTTCAGCCTACTTCCATATGTCAAAGAGAGTTCACCAGAAAAATTTAAGCAACGACTCAGAGACAGAAAGACCATTATAAATACAGCCTGGAAGAATTCTTCGTTTGTGCAAGACCCCACCCAAACGATGCTGTTGGATACTTTCCATCTCTGTATTAACAGTACTGACACCATTCTGCGCTTAAAGCTCATGAATAAAGTATTCTGAATACAATTTAATGTACTGTATATAATTAATCTAGTGTATTGCATAGCTATGACTTGGTCTATTGTTTGTATGATGACCTAATGGCACAAATAAATCATTGGAAGAAAGGTGAGTCACTTGCCTGTATATCTGCTTGCTTTCATATCAGCTAAGCAGAAAGTACTGGCTGTACTGTAAATGTTTAAGTTTTCTAAAAATGGGTTAACAATAAACAGACAACACCTTTTTCTTAACCCTACAAGTGATGATCATTTTTCTCCTCAGTGATAGCCCATTTTTCGCTGTCACGTAGACTTATTTTCATAATTACATAATAAATTGAAACAATGCCTCATATATAACATGTTATATATAAAAATGTTCAAAATTGAATTCTATATAAGATGCAAAAATAAAATAAAAACTTACCTTAACTTTTTTTGAAGATATCACCGTGTAAGTATTATAAAACATTTTTTCCTAATTTTTTTTTTCATTTTTGAACTCCCACAGTTTTTTATATTAGATTATTATAGAAATTCCAAGATATACAAAAGATTTCTAATTTCATACTGAAAAGAATGATATATAACAATAGCTCTTATGTACAAAAACGTGATTATTATAGCAGGACAAAACAAAAAATGGTAAAGTCAGAAAATGTAGAAAAATGTGACTTCATGTAAATAAATTTTCCTTTCCATATTTTCCGAACATTACGAAAATGAAACGGCATAGAGGAATGATAAATATAACTATTCTGCTTTAGTTTAGTATAAAAATTACCGGATCGGACTATAAATAGTGACGGTAGGGCGCGTTTATGAAACGACACGCTCCGTGTCATTATCACTACACACGGACGTAATAACGACACGGACTTATCACTTATAAGTCCTTATAAGTGATCGTTTTAAGTCCTTATAAGTGATCCTTATATAAGTGTCGTTATCACTTAGAGGGTTAAGTCAGAATACCATATGATAAGACAGAAGCGGTTCCAAAGCAACAGCCATACCTAAAATGACTAGGCCTATTCAAATGGTTGTAAATCAGGAGTTCCCTCAAGCAGCTGAATACTAAGAAGACAGTCCCACAAACCCTTTGACTTTGAATAAATAACATACAGGCCTAAGGAGTTGAGGAAAATGTAAAACCTTTCCTACAGAAATAAGACTAAGCTATTTAAACTTAAAAACCCCATAATTCCCAAAAATTACTTATTTAGAACATTAAAATACCGAACATTGTTCTATGTATGATTATTTTTTTTATAAGTGAATGATAGATAGTAATTATAAATAAACAATTAAAAACTAACTACGCATTACTACCTCAAAGTTAACCACACTGTTGTATGGACTTACATTCATTATGCCGACAGAATATGAGAACTACTGCTTACCTTTGATCTTCTTCGGAGTATTTTCAGTCACACATTTTCTGCATACTTTACATAAATATACTTAATGAAGCAAGTTTATATATTATTCTACTTTACGAGCGTTTAATATTTATAAATTTATTTATTTACTAAAACAAGTAACATTAACATATGAAGAGCAAATCCAGTCTCACGTTGTTTTCAATTCTCTTTAATTTGATTGGCTATGGAGGAAAATCATGCCAAGCAGTATACATATGACTTATTGATAATTGAACAGCTGTTAAAGGGTTATTCCAAGGCCCTACGGGTTATATTAAAAAACAACACAATATTGATTTGGTGCATGTAATAATTATTTATTACAGAGTTTTCCATTTGTGAAGGTAATTGACAGTATCTTTATGATGATTATTTTAATTAATTATTTTTAACATTATTTTTACAGTTATTTAAAAGTGTATATTAGAATAGACCATCCTCAATAATGCTTCTCTGTTTGAAGCACAGAATAACAAGAGATTTTGTTTGTTTATTTCATCAACAGTACAGTACAAGTTAAACGTCACAAAACACAAAATATATTACAATACAAGTACAAAATGCACAAATATTATGGTGATCGATTTCGGTGAACCACGCTCACCTTCCTCAGACCAGAAGGATTCACAAAAGACTATGCTCTGAAGAATCCCTAATTGAGCCTCCACAGCTAATGCTTTTGTGAATCCCTCTGTTGTGAGGAAGGTGAGTGTGGTTCATCGAAATCGATCACCATAATATTTGTGCATTTTGTACTTGTATTGTAATATATTTGTGCATTTTGTGCTTATATTGTAATACATTTTCTGTTGTGTGACGTTTTATTTGTACTGTATATGTACCAAAACGTATTATCATTGATTTTACTATATACAAGAACCAAATTAACCTTATGTGCTAAACAGTGCACATACATGGCGAGAGAATGGGCATCCCTGATGATTTTCTGTAGCCCATTCTTTACTCCGGACATTACACTCGCGCCATCATGTGATTGACCTGTTAAAGTAGCTTGGTTCTTGTAAATCTTGTGAAAGCAATAACTACAGTTTTTTCTTCTTTAATGTGATGCAGTCACTATATGAGTTTTTTTCTAACCCTGATATGCATTCGGAATACAAAATACTGCAAGAGGAGCTACAGATCAATTATTTAGTAGCTTTAATAAGATACTAATTTTAATATATTTTATAATTTAAACATATTTAAAGAACTGTTTTTTTTTTTTTTTATTATTATAAACAATTATATGTATGCAAATTTTAATAAGAAAAATCTTAATTACTGTGAAATAGATTGAATAGATTAAAAGTTATATACATTAATTCGTTCTGTAGTGAGCTTTTCCTTTAAATAATTGTATAATCTGTATTTATGGGATTCAAATTAATCTCTATTACCCACAGGCCAGACTAGCAATTAATAATATTAAATAAATAACTATCTCTCTTTTAACCACATCATAGAATATTAATTTTGTAAATAATACAACATTTTTGTACACATAATACTAAAATGTTATATTTTACAATAATTTTGTTTTATTATAATTCTTCAGTACAACATTACAAAACAAACATAATGCTTCCCCGAAATAATGGAAGTCTGTAGGGGAAATTCTAAAATTATTGAAAGAATTTGTCTTGACTTACTAACCGACAGTTATTTAGCAACAAACTTTTTTTCACAAATACATGTACATAGTTCTAAATAGAATTATAGTGCTATAAACTTACTGTTGGGTATTTTAATAACAATTTTATTACTTTAATATTCACCCTAATGCGTTCCATTCTTTTGTCATTACGTTACAAAATTATAGTTACTTAATATTAAAATTACTCCGATCATTTTTGGGGGATTAGCCTCCGGATCACTGTTCAATACTTAAAGTGGTTTATATACCTGCATTCAAGTAATCCAAGTCGTTGCTTCTGCAACCGGTTTCAACTCTTCATGAGAGTCATCTTCAGGCCGTACAAGGATGTAATAAAATGTGATCACTTCATATGAAGGTCGTCACGAACACATAACGAAAGACTACGCTCCAGCCCGTCACGCGTCGCGAATTTTTAGCTGTTCATTAATGTCAACGTTTTTAAGTGTTTTGTTATGTGTTCGTATATTCGTAGTGTCCGTTATTCGTTATGTGTTCGTGACGACCTTCATATGAAGTGATCACATTTTATTACATCCTTGTACGGCCTGAAGATGACTCTCATGAAGAGTTGAAACCGGTTGCAGAAGCAACGACTTGGATTACTTGAATGCAGGTATATAAACCACTTTAAGTACTCCGATCAACACTAAAATTACTTTAAAATTCAGTTGTAAAAAAAATTATGTAACTAAAAACGAAAAAACAGTCTAGCCACGTATGAATCTGTTAAGATGTTATTTTGTGATTATAATAACATCTAAAGGTTAGGAGTTCCATATTATTCAATTAACGTTCTTTCGTATATTATGTAAATCAATCAAATAACAACCTACACATAAATATTACAGAGAGGCTGTTTCATATGGAACAGATATTATGCTAATGTGATGTAAAGAGTGGCGTAAATCGTTCTCATAAATATGTAATGTAAGTTTGTAATGTGCATTACCAACTTGGATTCAATAACTTATGCAAAGTAATAAACCTTGAACTTTAAGTTAATTTAAAAAGAAATTTTAGGGTTATAATACGTCCATTCAAACGTTACAAACTAATAAATCCTGCAATGGCTCAGCAGAATATAAATGCAAACAAAGGTGGAAATGTGATTGTTTACATTCCTCAGCTAGTAGGGCTCACCCAATATTCATGTTTTAGATCTCCTTGTCTATGGAGGCTGAAGTAATATCTGTACCTGTGTACTTGCACTAATTTTTTCATGTTATATTGGTGTATTATATTCCAATATAAATATACAACTAATGTTTTAAAACATATTGTCCACAATTAAAACATTATTTTCCTGATTTATGTTAAAATTATGATAATAATGTTTGTTTGTCAAAAAATTTTAATATAATAATAGACCTGAAGAAGTTATTAACAGAACTATAACGGCTAGTACAGTAGCCGGGTTCATGTTAATAATAAGCTTAAGGACATTAATTGGTCTAAGTGTGAAAGAAAAACAAAGAATTGCATACTACTAATCATAAAATATTTTTAAAACAAAATGGATTGTAGGTAATCTTGAATATTGTACATGTTAACCCAAAGGCTATTAATAAACTGGTATATATTTAAAAAAAATAAAAGAATATTATAAAAAATCCAATTTGAAGAAAAGAATTATATATATATATAATTCATACGATTAAAGTATGTTTTATTAATGTCTAACGTTTAACCCTTGTTGAGGGGATTCTTTTTTATAATTGTTCGTTTAATAAAATGTCAACTACAGTTAATGTGGTAGTTTATTTTGCTTAAACATAATTGTACTATATACTGTAGCTTATATACGGTATCCTTGGTGTCCCAAAAGTAAAGGACCAAACTTCGGGAAATGGTTATATAGGTAAAAAGAAAAGGAAAATCAGGAATAATTGATTTTCCAAAAACACTTCGTAAACCGTATATCCGCCATTTTGTTTTTTGTTTCACAAAAGGAATTTTTATCTCCTAATTGGCCTAACTAATAATCATTAAACTCACTATATATATTACGATAATAGATACATTTTTTTTTTTTAATTACTTGATCCCATGTTAAATATAAAAATTGCGAGCAATTAAAATTTATAAATAAAAATAGTGGGAAACAGCAAAAAATACAAAATATTAAAATGACTACGTTTTTCAGACCATTTTATTGATTCTGTCAGTATCACAGAAATTAATAACATAGAAAAATAACGTAGAAACATTGACATTTGTGTTGACAGGCAGCACAAAAGCCATTTGTTGTATGCTTTTTTGCAGTCTTTTAACACAAATGTCAATGTTTATTTGTTTTTTTAGATTACATTTTTTTTAACGGTTTGGTAATAGATTTGTTTAAGAAAACGTGTTCTTAATAATCTCTTTTGCGTTTTCCTGAATTGTTTTTTAAAATTAAAATGGCCGCAAAATTCAAATTCAACATTGGAACAACTTGATTTATTTTTCTACAATAGGTATTTATTGTTTTATTATGCATAGAGGGATTCATGAAGATCAGTTAAGCTAATTCGGACATAAATATTCTTTTGCAAAATTTAAAAGGTGTGTATCTGGTAATCAAAGCGTTTGTACAAAATAAATTACTTTCGATTTTCTTTTTAATTTTACCTAAATAGCTGTTTTCCGAAGTTTGGTACCTTACTTTTGGGAAACTCTGAGCATGTATCATATATTGTAAGGGAAAAAACCAAGTACATTTCATCCTCTAAAACATTTATTTAACTGAAAGTGTTGTTTGATGTTGGTGTAAATGAAGGGATAGTTACTCCAGCTATTTTTCGAAGGAAAGTTTCGTTTTGGGCCAGCATGATGCAATACTCAATTCCCAGTGTCAAAAACTGAAAAACATCCATTAATAATGAATATAGGTCAAAAACTAAAATTATATTTGTAATACTATTCAACCCTTAACTACTATCCTGGGGACCTTTTGGTCCGAGAGTGTAATTATTTGATTGTTATATCTTTTGTACATGCAGGATTGTGCTCTGTGTTTTTGTAATCTCTTTTCAGCTGATAAGACAAGCGGTGTATGTAGTTGTTTCTTGATCGGTCACTCCATATCTGGCTGGGAAAGCTTCTGGGGTCATTAGTGACCCCATGATAGTAGTTACGTTAGACTTTTCCTTTTTTTTAATTTCTTCTAGTTTGAAATTTTAATTCTAAAGAAGAATATGATAATTATCTTCTAAGGGAAATGATGGAAAATATTAAACTTTGAACGTTATTTGCAAAATGCAGCGAGCAAAGCCAATAGAAAAGTAAGTATTACGTGTGAAGAGTGCCAATAAGGCTAATTGTACAGAAAGAAGTCGCCAAATTTAGAGGAGGTAAATTTTTTACTATAGCAGTTATGTAGCTAATTACTATAGTTCCTTATAATATATGTCTAGTTGCAAAAGATAGTATATAATTTTAATTTGTATAACTTCAATAAGGGCTAACAATTGTTTTTGTTGTAGATGTGTTTTACAAGAACATTGATTTGTAATATTAAAGAAAATGTTAGATAAAAACACTTTTAGCTATAAAATAATTCCCAAAAGTGGCCCTAATTACAAGACAACAAGTTAGAAAAAAATATTATTATCATTTTAGTTATTATAATAACAATGGTCTCAGTTGTAATGTGTTTTTTTTTTTATTGGGGTTGGTTTTTTTACCCCACAATAAAACTTACGTTAGTCAGAACAAGCATAGTAGTCAAGGGTTAAATATCCTTTAATACAAAAAATACTAATAAACACTAGAAGTTAAAACACAAGATAGATTAATACCGATAGCAGAAGATTATAGTTGACTTTGAAGAAACCTGATGCTGTGAAATGGCCAGGGTTGCTTTGGAAATGGTCCAGCATGACTCTTACCTAACAATATGAGCAAATATTAAGCTTAATTTTGTTTAAAATGTTAAATTTAACATATTTCTTGTATGATTGTACATTGCTGATCGAATTAGTGATTTTATTATATATATTTAGCATTAAAACAAATATATTTAACAATTTTATATTTGAAATTATTCTTCATATTGTAAATAGAAACTTGAACAAGATTGTCAAAACTAATAATAATTTTAAATGTTGTTACAGTTTATGCGAGGGTTTGAGAATTATAACGTTAAAATCGCAAAGCCTCCAAATAACACTTTTATTTTTATAGGATTGTGTAAATATTTAAATAAATATAAGGGAACTATTTTCACAACTATTTACATTAGTCATCGATATACAAATTTAAAGAATGCTTTGATTAACACAATAAGATGAAATACATTAAAGTTTCACAAAATTCACTAACATAAACATCATTTGTGGTCTAAACGTATTATAGATATTCATATACATTTAAATAAAAAAACCTATTTCTTCATTTTTAATATAAAATGCATTATTTATTTCAAAGTGACTCATGAAAAACCGTAATACATTACATTTAAAGAAAATGCTAGAAATAATCTTGTAATAAGTAAATGGTTGTCAAATGATCTAATTGGATCATTTAAAAGCAAAAATCCACAAAGAGATAAACAATAAAATGTCCATAGTAACCTTTTATGTAGCCTTGTATGTAGCAGGAATATGTGAAGATTACGATAATCACAATGATAAAACATGAAGAGCATTAATTACTAATTTATCTAGCTTAATATTTAACTATTATACTACGTTATTATTTTGTATCTACGTATAACTCATTTATCTAATTAGGTTTAATATTTATTTATGGAATAAATGAGTCAGGATAGTTTAAATATTTTTCCTAATCAAGTTTTTGAACATGACATATTTTTTTACTTTTAGTCTTTTATACAACGTGGAATCTATGAATAAATGAAGAAATATTTTAAAGAATTTATTAAAAATTCTAAAATAAAAAAGAATTTAAATCTAAATGATATAATTAAAATATAGGAGGGCGAGACTTATAAAAATGTAGGTTACTAACCACTGCAACTCCCAATTCAGCTTTACTTTTCAGCCATCTTTTAACCTTATTCTGAGATGGACTGAATCAAGGTAAGGCCAGTAGCCGTTGAATTTCTGCCAAAGTGTTTTAACATTAGTAGAATTTTCTTGTTATACTCCAACCCACCCATACACATACAGTAGCTCTGACCTAACCACTCATCCATACACAAAAATGTCACTAATAATGAATGACCTACACACATACACATTTTTTCCACTAACGTTAAATGGTAATGCAATCAAAATAACTGAAATCACAACATAACACTCATATTGCAATAAAATATGATCTGTTTGTTCATACTTTAGTTACAACCATAATAATTTGATTAAGACTATTATTTAATAAATAGATCTTCAGATTAAATCTTTTTTTAAATTCAAACCTCTGCCTTTATTTAGATATTTAATTATTTACAAAATGATTAAATGTAGTATATGTCAATTTATTTTTAAATGTGTGCTTAGTATTCTGAAAACAGACAAATTTATTTTAGGTATTTGATTAAAAATACAATTTTGTAGATTCAAAAATATTATCTTTGTTAAAGTTAAACCTACATATTCACTTTAGTACGGTACTTTGCTATATATACTGTTAAATGCTAAATAAACGTAGCATATGTTGCAAGTTAAATGAAATACATTACTGTAGGATGGGGCTACTTTTATACAGAACAAACACTTTTTTACGCATTTCAATAAAATATTTCTATATTTCTACAAAAATATTTTTTTGTAACCAGGAGACAGATTAAGTACTATAAAAAAAAAAAAACACTTTAGGTTTAATATTAAAAACAATTATTCGTGCTTGTTCAAAGTAACTCCTTAGATGTGGATACTTCAAAAAATTATGTTTCATGATCTCTAATATATAGACTAGTAGAGTAAGAGGTTCATTTAATTTAATCCCAGCTTCATGTGCTAAAGGTTGTCAGTTCGATCCCAATCAGAGTCAATACATTTTGAGAAGGATCAGCTGATAACCACCGGCTGTTCATTTGTCATTGGGCTATTAATTAATGACACTTTCTAAGGAATAGTCGGCCTTAGTTTGTAACAATGACTACATTCGCTCATATACACTCATCACACTCATTCGAAATCCATATACGCCCATATCTTTTGACGATCGGCATCTTATGAATAAATAAAAAAAAAATTTATACACAGTTGAAAATAGGGGGCTTTTCTGAACATTTTGATATATTACAAGGAGGTTCCTTTGACAAATATTTTGACTACGAGTGACAAAACAGTGTAACTTACGTAACTTGTCACGAAGGTTTACATAGATCACCTTGTAGTAATTTAATTATTTATAGTCATTATAAACATACTTAATTATCCAGAAAAACTTCTATTATAATTAAAACAATTAAGGGAACACTTATCACTTTAAAAATTATTATTTAACAACACGAAAAAAGAGTACTTTTTACAATATTTACAAACGGTTTGTACATTTGCCAGTTTTCATCAAACATTCAAGCAGGGAAAACAAATGCCATTGAACTAGATAGTGGCCCTATCATTGATGTTGGGATCTGGTAGTATTTGAATAATATCTTTTGAATGACTAGTTAGCTAGTTAAAGTGGAGATTAATTCAAACATATCGTGTCTAATTTAATTTATAAAAGACAGCTACCCACCCAACTAACCGAACAAGGAAAGTAGTATTGACTCAACCATATATGTACATTAGTATCAACCAAGCCCAACCACCATGGTCGGTGGTACTAGGGTAGTTGTTAGTTTTAATAAAGTAATTAATAAACTAATTACCTTTTTTAGGTGCAGTTATAGATTTTAACTACATTGCCAATGTATTGGTTGAGAATTTAAATGCGTTATTTTATCTGTAGGATAGTGTATCAATCTAAATTGTGACTAATTAATTGTGCAACCTTGAGAAGAGTATATTATAATATGTTCAAACGATGTACCTTAACGTAATCATTGAGGTGCATGTCCCTTACTGCCATTGCAATGATCTCCTGGCAAAATTGGTCATTCTGAAAATAAAATATAGATTACATAGTGCTATATATATATTTTTTTTTTAATAAAATAATTAAATAAATTACGACGAGATATATAAACTGGAGTTATTTTTTGGAATGTTACGTTTATAATATAAAATTTCAAAGTTTGAAGTTTTTTTATACTAAATATCATGATTATTTCTTGAATTTCTTATTCACTAAAAACATATTTCTTAAACCTAAAAAAATACAAGATTAGATTTTTAAAACTTTTAATAAAACAAGTTTGATTGTAAATTAACTTAAACACCACGTTTTAACACATGTATAACCACACTCAATAGTTCACAACACTTTAAGGGCTAACTATAACAAATGCTCATCTAATAATGTAGGAAAATCATATAAGAAAACACATACTGTACCTTAACAGTTCTCAACTCCATAGAGAAGATAAGTATTCCAAGATAAACAATCCAAAAAGAAACAGAGATTGCCATTCTTATTACAGGCATTGTAAGTCTGATGTGGATTAGTAAACAATTCACGTAGCTGGAAACTGCCATACCAAAAATGACCAGGACGTAAGTTTGTAATAACTCGTCAATTTCATTGAGGAGCTCACTTTGAGCCAAGATAATATTACAGAATTGATGGAGATGGCGGAACGGTCTACAGTTGAGCCAGCAGTATCGGTGCCAAGACTGTATAGAGTCCTCTACTACCTGACTGCAGCTGTAGAATACACAGCTGAGGAAGAGACAGTAATAAAAATTTACGTAACCAATAAAAACAGCAAACTGTACGTTTGGAATCCAATATTCTGTTTTAGTTATAAAGTATGTAACTACAGCAGCAATTAAAATTGTGATTATAGTCAATGCAAACATTATTTTAGCAAATATGTTAGGGTTTGTAGGTCCATAGGTAATATTTTTAGGTAGTTTAATGAGGGTCTGTCTCAATTGATCCAATGTTTGAAAGAATTTCCCAATGTTTTTTACGTTCACGCAAAAATAAATGGACTGCAATAACAATATGGATGATGAATAAATATCAAATACTTTTAATTGTATTGAATCGTCACTTAAAAACCTATTTAAATCATGAACAATAAAAATAGAAAATAGTGCTATGGTCGAAAACACAACGGGAAATGATTTCCGTTTAAAGTCTAACTGGTCAGCACGCAAAGATCTAACATTATTTACAGGGAAGTGTCCCAAAAAGTACAAAATTATTGCTATAGGTCGATAATATATATAAATACTGGTTTCCTCACTCATTTCTAGCTAGTAAAACATACTTTCGATTTGTACTAACAACTTGGGTAATAGTTTATTCTAACTATAATCGAATATATATTAAAAGCTATTAATCCTTTTCACTTAGCTTATTGACTATTAAATTCGTAAAGAACATAAAAAAGAATAATTTATTTAAGAGTGTTTATCACCTGTTACTAATTTATTTGAGTGTTTATGTGACCCGTAACGTAATAAGTGGGCAAAGGTTTGTTCTGTCAGAATAAAAGATTCAGACTATCCTAAACGTATTTTTATTATTGCTCATTATTTAAATTATAGAAAACAATGGGGACCTGTAACATAGATATTTTAGTAATTAATTAATTCTTATTAGTTGTAAATAGAGCAAGAAGCTATATTAGTACAACTGGCTACGCATAATGGAAACCCCAGAAACCCAGACAACTACCGTCCCATCAGCCTCACGGCATCCCTCTTGAATGTCTTTGAGAAGATCCTTGTCGCCCACCTCCATACTCATCTCAATGACCTCGACCTGCTTCCAAAATCCCAGACTGGCTTCCGTTCTGGCATTAACATTTATGACCAAATCCTCATGCATTCAAGTACACCTACCCTCATGGGCCTCATGGATGTCCACAAAGCATTCGACACCTTCTGGCACAACGGCATCAGAGCCAAACCCCACCAACTCCAACTGCCCCCTTCCATAATCAAGTGGATATCCAACTTCCTCGATGATAGGACAGATCTGTTCAGAGTAAAGGACAACCTTTCTTAACCCTTCGAGCTGTTAGCAGGGGTCCCCCAGGGATCAGCTATCAGCTCACTCCTCTACATCTTATATGTGCGAGATCTCCCTTCACCCACTCTCAGGAACCCCACCGACACCACCACTGGTCTCGCACAGTTCGCAGACGACACAGCTTTCTGGGGCACCTCCCGAAGCCCTGAAGCACTACGTACTCGACTGACCAAAATCCTCAATAATTACCTGACCTACTGTTCCAAATGGCGCATCAGGATCAATAATTCTAAAAATCAGCTCTGCTTTTTTAACTACAACGGAAGAAAGTTCCGATATAACCAGGAAACCCCAATCACCCTCCAAGGTAACAGACTTACACTCACCAAAACCTGAAAGTACCTGGGAGTCACCCTAGATTCCAAGCTATCCTTCATATCCCACTTTCGACAAGCCAAGAAAACCGCCACAGCCCGTTTGAAAGCCCTCCGTTTCCTTAACAACCGACACCAGGGGTGCTCTGCCAGGACCCTCACCTCTCTATACACAGCCGTCATCAACCCCGTATTCACGTTTGCCCATCATCCCTCACAATCACCTCTCCAACTTCGAGAAATCCGAGCGAAGCGCCATGCGCTTACCTTACCACCTGGATCGCCTAAGCTCCCGAGACCTCTACACCCTATTCCATATCCCCACCTCACGTGAGTTCCTCAACCAACTGAACCAAAAATTCTTCACCAAAGCCACTGACTCCCCCACACTGGCAGAGTACTTTACAAAACCCTACACCACCAGCCAATACTTAATAATAATAATAATAAATAAATATGTGCGTAACTTAAACTGTTAAATGGAAACATAATTAAACATAAAAGTTACGAGGTTTTGGTAAATGATATAGATATTTATATAACTGCTATTTTTCTTATTATTTTTGATAAATATTTAACACTGCTATTGAAATACTATATTACATATAACAATTTTAGGTTGTCTTATTGTTATTGTTCTAATACAACTGTTTCTTCATGTAGCCTACCTAGTATTATAGGTGCATTAAATAAAAAAACCTTATGGACTAAAATTACTTTTAATTTGAATGTTCATACATTAAACACTAAACATGAACAATGAGCTACTCTTAAGACCCTATATCTAAAATGAGTGGTCTTAAGCCATCGATGTCAACTGAACGTTATATCTTAGGTGTATTTTATTTTTACTGGCCACAACGAAATTTTAGCGATAGTAAACATTTTAAAAATAAGAGAGCATGCTGAGTAGATGGCATGTATGTTGAGTTGTTGAGAAATATTGCTAAAAATATTTCAACAACTCTTGAACATATTTTTAATTTAAGTTTTGAATCAGAATGTTTCCCAGCTTGTAGTTGTAGCGTTGTAGTTCTTTTAATTTAGAAAGTGAATTCAATAAAACTGGATAACCTGAAACCTATCAGTCTTTTACCAATAGTTTTTCGAAGATACTTGAAAAATTTTGAAAAAACACCTTCTACATTTTTGAAACAGTAAGAAATGTTTATTAAAAATCAGTTTAGATTCACTAAGGGGAAATATGGAACACTAAAAATGAAAATTATGGAACAATATTACAGAACCGCGAATATTGAAATTTCTGGGATTCCAGAAATTCAAGGAGAAGACACCCTATCGATAGTAGAGGATGTAGGCAAGGTGATTGGCGTGAATGTGAAGACTGGAGACATCATACCAGCTCACCCTGTCCCGTCCTTCAAGATAGAGCAAACCCCCCAGATCGAGGTGCAGTCCCATAACCGGAAGCTGAAGACTTCATGGATGGAGGAGTACAGGTCAGCAAGGATGTAGGCAAGGTGATCGGCGTGAATGTGAAGACTGGAGACATCATACCGGCTCACCCTGTTCCGTCCTTCAAGATAGAGCAGACCCCCCAGATCGTGGTGCAGTCCCATAACTGGAAGCTGAAGACTTCATGGATGGAGGAGTACAGGTCAGCAAGGAAGGACAAGAATCTCAACGCAAAACGTGTAAACAAAACATATAAAATTTCCTAGTACTCATTTTTATATAAATGAGGATCTAAATCCTGAAATTAAAATTTATCTGAGAAAAACGAAAGAAAATTTTAGAAATGCAAACTTTAAGTACATTTGGTGTAAGGAGAGGAAAATATTTGTAAGACCATCAGATGGTTTTAGTTGTATTAAAATTATTTATGAGGATGACTTGACCAAGATTGTGTTAAGTGGTTTATTCAGGTAAATAGGTACATATGGATAATGATAGGATGTTTTACCTCTAAACGAGTTAACCCTTTTTTACAGCGACTTAAGAAACATTTACTTTAATCCATTTGAATGTAAGAAGCATTAGGAATAAATTTAGTATGTCACAAGACAAATTAAAAATTATAAAAAAGACATTAGTATTATTATGTCAGTGAGAATTGGATAAATAGTGTAGAAACTCCATTGTATCAATTGCTAGGCTATAGAATGTACAGTAATTCTAATGACAAGTATGTGGCAGGAGGCATGCTTGTTTATAAACACATGAAATGCTAAGTTGATTGATTGTAAGATAAGGACTCCTGATTGTGTCATTATAGATAATAAGATAGGTAACATTTCTTTTCCAGTCGCTGGTATTTATCGATTGCAAGAATACAAAAAAAAAAAATGTTTAATTGAGTTTGAAGATAAACAAAAATGTTTTAAACCAAACTCAATAGTAAGTGGAGACTTGAACAGATAAACCAGACGAACAGAAATACATGCCGCTTAAGAGTATAAACCGCTCGTTACCCTTGGTAAAACAAGTTACAGGAATAGGTCATAACCCTTAATCATGTATTGATCACATATTCATTAGACATATATATGTAAATATATTTGCTATAGGTATTTTTCAGTTAGGAATAACACATAATTTTTTATTAGCTTTAAGCTTTGAATATATTTAAATAACAATACAGAGCAATAACGTAGGACCAATAAATAAAAATAAAACTTCTGTTAAATATACTAAGCTAAGCAACGATATTACATGTACCAACTGGGCTGATGTATATGGTAGTATTAATGTTGATTTAAGTGTTAAAAGATTTTATTTCATATTAAATAAGTGCATAGAAAATAACACCTCTATATTGCAAGTTACCAGTAGTGTAGCTAAGGTCCAGGTGAAAAGTCGAAGAATCAATACAAAATATTTTAGATGCAATCAAGAAAAGAAACAGACTATATAAAACTACAATGACTAGACCTTACGACAATTATCTTAAGAGATAATATGAGAATTTCTTTGAATGGTTAAAACATAGCATTGATTCAAAAACATGTTTGTATTTCACCAACCTATTTAATAAAATATAGTGGTAATAGTAAGAACAATGGAGAATCATAAACCAAATTACTGGAAACAAGGGAAAAAGTGAGCTGAATGCAATAGAACTAGATGACAATACCGTTAACGGTGACCCGAGTCTTATCAGTACGGAAGTAAACAATTATATCAGCAGTATGGCAAACCAGCTGACTGATAACATGCCTAGGGACGATGGCGCCACAGGGTCGACTCGTCTTTTAGTCGAAATTTTAGTGATAGTAAACAATTTGAAAAAGAAGAGTATTGAATAGATGGCATGTATTTTGACTTGTTGAAACAGATCGGTAAAAATATTTCACCAACTCTTGAACATATTTCCAAATTAAGTTTTAAATCAGGATGTTTCTCAACTAGTTTTTAAAAAAGCGTTGTAGTGCCTTTAATTAAAAAAGTAAATTCAATAACACTGGATAAGTTGAAACCTATTAGTCGTTTAACAATAACTTCGAAGATACTTGAAAAAATTATGAAGAAAGACCTTCTACATTTTTTAAACATTAAAAAATATTTAGTAAAAACCAGTTTGGATTCAATAAGGGGAAATCCACGGAAGATGCTCTTTCTCTGTTCGCAGAACATTTGTACAGTAGTTTAAATTTCGGCAAAAAGACGTCTATTTTATATATTGACTATAAAAAGGCCTTTTACCCAGTGAACTAGACTATTTTGCTTTCTAAGTTAGAGGATGCAGGAATCAGAGGGGTAGCTCATAGGTGGTTCAGTACTTACCTTTCAAACAGAGAACAAGTTGTCAAGTTTAAGGACTGTATTAGCAAACTAGAAATAGTTCAAAATGTGCACCGCATGGCTTTGCACTATCAGCCCTCCTGTTCTTAATATAAATTAATGATTTACTAAAAAAAGCCATTCACGGGTGAAATACATGATTTTGCAGACAATGTATTTTTAGTGTTTAGTAATAAAATGAAAACGAGATTTGGAAATGTATAATGCATGATATAAACATGCAGAAAGTGTGGTGCGTCAAAAATAAAATTGTTAATGTATCGAAATCTAAACTAGTTAATTTTGATTTGGTTAATAATGTAATCTTTCATGACTTTAATTTTAATATAACAATCATATTCAACTACGAAAAATTGAAAAATTTGATCATTTTAAATACCTAGGAGTAATTTTAGATACCAAAATGATAAGACAAAAACATATCGAATACATCCAACATTCTTTAAACAGCAAATTAGAAAGTTTTATTAATTAAGAAATAAATGTAAATCAGAACTATTAATGACATTATACTTTGCTCTCATACATTATATATTGCAATATGGTATTCACTATTGGGGAGGAGCTTTTAAAAATTTAATAAAAAAACTTAGGGCAACTAAAAATCATCTTTTGCGTATAATTTTATTTAAGAACAAGATAGAATCATCCTTTAACCTTTACCAAAAGTTTAACATTTTGCCGCTGCAATATTTATTTATCCTCAAAGTATTGCAATTTTTTTTCAAGCGAATCATAAACAATAGAAGGGAATAATTATACAATCATGTATATATATAATGCAGTTATACATTATTTAAATATAAAAAATAAAGCAGTTAAAAGATTTAAAGTCAATAAAAACATTTTCTTCATCGATTTTTTTTTAGGCCCGAGGTGTTTTAATATATTGCCAAAAGTTAAAAACAATTTTAAATCAACTAATATATTTAAGGTTTTGATAAAGAAACGGCTGTTAATCTCTGAAGAAATTAATCATTTAACATACATAATAGAATAAAATACTTATGAATGATTTTATGTATTACTAGATGTGTATACAATTTTAAATAAATATGAAATAGTTTTAAGCTGTATATAAATAGTAAATGAATTCATTTTAAGTTGAAGATTATAACTAGAGTGAACTAAGAATTAGTAGTGATAAGGTGTCTTGTAGTTTTCGTGGTAAAGTAATATTTTGATTACTTTAAGTAAAGGTTATAAAATAAAGATTGACCACAGTGAAATAACACTTAAGAGGCCAAACACCACTTATCAGTGTACAGTAATTGCATACTGATAAAAGTGACTTTTATTACGATGTCCGGCCATCGCAGCTATGTAAGATTGTTATGTATATTCCTAGCACAATAAATTATGTATGATGTGTATTATTATGGAAGGAATAAAGAGATGTTCATTTCATTGTTATGAACTATCTAAATTGTACGTTGATGTCGTGATACTTTTTATTATTTTGTAAAAGTATTAAACGTTTTATTCTGACTGTATTTATATATGATTAATATACTTAATAACACTGAAATTCTAATGCTAGTTTTACACGTATCTTTAATAATTTTATAAACAAATTTATTAAAATAATTTTGTAAAGTACTTTAAAATAATTAGACTTTAAACAACAGTTATTGTTTAAGAACCTGTAAAACACAATAACATAATAATTTGTTGTGACAAAATATTTTTTAATTTGAAATAATACTATCCAATATTAAATTTTACAATATATATATATATATATATATATATATATATATATATATATATATATATATATATAATAGTGTTTGCTGTTAGTTGACTGTTTATAACTATTTTACACTGCTAAGGTAAATACAATTGTTTAACAATAACATTGTTAAAAACAAATGTATCATTGATTATTAAACTTATTACTTATCTTTCTCCTGACGAAACGTTTACGTGAGCATAACATTTCAGATTAGAATTTCATATAACCCCAATAAATTAAACGTTTTTGAACAAGTGAAGTTGTTGTTTAGATTGTTATTTATAAAAACAACTTTCAATATGTCACCTATTTTCCTCTTAATGTAACTACTTACAATAAATAAGATATTACTACAATATTGGCTGATAAAAACATTTTTTATGAAATCAAATATTGAAATATGACTTAGTTAACTAGTTCTATTTATTTAGTTTTAGGTTAGTATACAAAAATAAAGCATAGTTCACGAAGATAATTTATTAGGATGATTTTAAGCATTAAAATAAATATTTATTTTAATCCTTGCTGCAAACGTCTAATTAACCATGCTATATTTTATTAAAAAAACGGATGCGACTAATATATGAGATTTATCAAGATATTATGTTTCACAGTTTTAGTTCTTCTGTTCCACTTCATAAATTCGATACATAGATTTTAATTTAATAGTCTCATCCATCCATTGACCTAAAGCCATATGTTAGGCGTAAATGGGACAACTAGTGCTTAATTTATGCTGAAACTTTCGTTGAAATGGTGTTTGGAAACTCTGGCCATTATCATTGAAATTTCTTTTATTTATGAGTTTGCAAAAGTCAAATGGATTGAAGGAATTGAGCACAAAAGTTAAACACAGTAAAAGTTTATATTAACGATGTTTTGAAATAAATTGAAGCATGTTAATAGAATTTTACTTGCGATAGGCAAAGTTTACAAAAAAATTATAAACGGTACAGTAAATGTATATGCTTTAAAGAACATATCTCTAACTATATCAATACATATTTTTAACATTTCAATTCTTAATAGTTTCTAAAGAATCACACCAGCCTAAAAACTGTTATATTTCTCAGTTTATAATCAATGTATGGTATGCTATAATCAAATTTGACTTTGCAATAGTATAAATAAGTATGTGACATATATTTTTAAATAAAAAAATTACTTTTACACAAAAATACTTGTATTACACCTAACATATAACAAACTAAAATGAGTATTTGTTTTGTTTTTTTCTCTATATACTCCAGTGGCTGTTTTTGCTTATTATAAAAACATTGTAATAAAAAAATGGCCTAAACGCATTAATATATATATATATATATTAGTAGATTAAAGCTCACTAACCCTCTGGAGAGTAAACCCATTACTCTCTGCATATGAAGCAGAAGTGCTAACCACTAAGGTAAGGGGCCTTAAAGTATCTTGGGTGGCTATAATTGAACTCTCTTTTAAGGGTTCGTAAAAATGAAACCCTAATGTTTTATTCATTGATTTCAGTATTTTATTCAGTGTGATTATTATTGTATTCATAACAAAATATTCTATAATTTTACAAGTATTATTCCAATTAAACTTACAATCAAATTATTTTGAAAATCAATTGATTTTACTGACAATATAATGTTCAATAAACAATAAAAAAAGAATATAATATAACTTTATTAGTAAACCAGTGGAAAACGTATAGGATAAAACTTATAACCCTTATGAACGCCGTTGGCTACAACATCATATATACATGAACGTGTTTTCACTTCATTCAATCATTACAGGGTTGCATACTTAATGTTTTATTATTATTTCCGTATTATTGAGAAGATATACCAAACAATTACACGTTATTTGTATCAATTTATTAAGTAAATAACAAGGATTTCAGCATCAACATTTAAATTTGTTATTAAAAATTAAACTAATACTGTTGATTAATAACTGTAGTAAAGCGGAATAAAATGTACAAAAGCTAACATTAAAAAAGGTTATTGAAAAACACATAAAACGAGTTACAATAGCCTAATGTGTTGTGCTATCAAAGATTAGTACTCTGATTATTTGCATTATCTTAATATTCTTTGTACCGTAAAAATTAATCCTCAAAAAATAAAAAATGAATAAGCTTCAAAAATAATTTCTTTAATTATTCTTAATCGCCATGGACAGTAGGAATCAGATTATTTATTAGATGTTTTTTTCGTATAAATAATAAAGAAGAAAATATGTTAAAGAGGGAAGGAAAAGTATTTAAGAGAACTAACTTTAATTAATGTGTATAAATTGAGTACCTTTAACATATATATTTAACTAACGTTTTCAGAAGGGTAATAATAGTCGTAAAGGATCAATTTAATTATTTTTAAATAGAGGAGATTTCTTGATTATAAACACAAATACAATTTCCTACATCAGTGATCTACTTTTTATGTAATTTTAATAGACATTCTACTAAATATTATAATTTTTTCTAAACATTGTTCGGTACTAACCACAATCTCAAAGATGACACAAGTTACATGCATGAAAATCATCAACTCTACAAAATTAGGTCTTATATAATAATAATAGTTAAATTAATATGTTTTAAATAATCTATCACAATTTCAATTTGCTATAATATGTTATAGGAGGAATATATTTAACATCATTAACAAAAATAACATAAACCATTTAATTGATTACTGTAAATGTTATGCTAAAATATGAATTATTAAATCTATATTAACCATTATTTATATGTAAATGTTTAGTTTTTACAATTTGGATTGCTTATACTCTTTCAAATATCAATTAAAAACATCTAGATCATTTATGAGATGGAGAACCCAGACTCCTTAGCGTCATAATTACTTTGTATAGAATTTAATGCATAACCAATTATGGTTATGGTATTAGTTCAAACAGGCATTTTCCAGAGGGAACTAGTAATATAGAACAACATTTTACAACCAACAACTATTATTATAAAATTTATATACAATTGTTTATATTAAATTTATACAAAATAAAATAAAATTTATAAAAATTATTAGTTTATCAACATTAATTTATTTTGTGTAATCCCGAACAAATAACAATAGCCAGATGGGTTTTAGTTACTCAACACTTGTTTGATATAAAATGGTTATGAGGTTATGTTAAAGATGTTCTTGGATCAATAGTAGGACAGTATTTTTTAGAGTTAGTACATCTTATTATTTATATAAGTCAACACTATTAGCACTTCCTATTGAATATTCAAATGTTGTTATAGGACAACGGTCCAAAAACATCAAATTTAGTTGGACCTCCAGTGAATTGAGCCCGTGACTTGCAATATAGTCAGGAGTGCTAACCGTTAGGTTTGCAAGAGGCCTTGGCTGTAAGAGTGATATATATGTATTATAATTATTAACCCATATAATTATTAAGTGGATGTTATGGAGAAATATTGACAATTTTACACATAACATGAAAGGGTTAGGAAACTGGCTAGTAAAATTAACAGTTTATTTGTATAACTTTTTTTTAAATTTAAATGGTATTAAATACACTAATCACACTAAATCGGAAACCATATTTGCCCATATCAGCGTCATGAGATATATTAAAATAAACTAAACAACTATGTTGTAAATATAATTAAGATTTTACTGTAAATGGGTACAGAAAATCCTTTTATCTACTTTTATCCTCTTCTTAAACCTCTATTTCAAGGAAATCTCTCCACACGCTAGGATTAAGGAAGGTTCATACAAATTATATCCATTTCAACCTGAATCACTTAAGTTGTTATTATTATTACTCTAGTTTTTACATTTGTCTTACATAAAGTAAAAATGTTTTGCTTTTATATTTTAATAATTGGCTAATTTTATTACTAATAAATAATTGTAAATGTAAATAATTGACCAAAATAAGCAAATTCGAAATTCATAATACAGAATGCATTCAAGAATGTTTCCTGTCTCAATTATTTTTCATCCTTTAACAGTCCCTGATATATTTAATATGATGTAGCATAATCATATCCAAGTGGTGGTAAATAGGTTTATTTTTAAAATTATAACACATTTTACTATTTAAGGGATAAGCAAAACATCGATCAATTTCTTTTATTTAAATGTTTACTATTTTTATTATGTTTTTGTTATTACTATATCAAAATAAAGTTTATAAGTTATACTTTGTTATTTATAAACCTGGAACATATGGATTACCCTTTTTTAGTAAATATGTATTTATCTGGAATAATTAAAAATATAAGTAACTATTGTAACTTAACAATTAAGATACTATAAAATATAATTTATTCATAATATACGTTGAACTTTACCTGTTTTTCATGTCATTGCTGATATATTTTAAGTATAACGTTAAATGTATTATTGATATTTGATAATTTCAGTAAAATCTTTTGGCATTAAGTTAACTGAGAACAACTTAGTTTTAAATTTAAGCTGGTGTACGTCATTTGTACAAAGGAATATTCAAATACGGATCAAAGAGTCTTTCCAACTACTCTGTTTTCATTTTTAACACAAAATATATAAAACTGTGTATAAATTCTATATAAACAATATTTAAATCACAAAATGAACACGTATGCAGTTTACAATATTTTAAGATTCAAAATTAGTTTATTTGACTAGTTACAAAATATGTTCAACAACATTTATTTACACCTAATAAAAAAAAAAGATTTACTTAGTGTATATGTTAAAATATTGTCATGTTATCATAGGTATGGGTGCAACTAAAGCAAGCTGGAGTTACATTGTTGATACATTCCATGTCAATAAACAGCTAGATACAATAGATCACTAATGTGATTGCGGGGATTCCATCCAAAAATGCATCACAAAGTTACAGAGTTCTCCCTGCATTCTTTTACGGATGGACTAGCCAGCATAAACAGAATCAGTGAGGTAGGTCTCAAATGGCTCGATGGACTGGAATTAGCTATGTAAAAAGGAGGTCAGTTAAGGCTTCTATTCAATGAATATGCCATCATGACTTTTAGATATTTTTCCAAATATACATAGCAACTTTTTAAAATTAAGAAATGATGGCTGACAATAAACCATACGATATATATGTATATATATATATATATATATATATATATATATATATATATACCTCGTAAAAATATATTAATTTAAGGATATAATAAAAACATATTATATGTTATGCTATTCTCTGTTTTTATATGGGTCCTAATTGGTTTTTAATATCAATGGTTTTTTAAACAATATTTAAAATTTTATATATCCAATGAACGTGTGTGTTCGTAGTATATTATTTGGTTACAAGTTTATTCGTATTAACAATACTAATAAATTATTATTTTTTTAGTATTTTAAATTAAAAATAATAATTAACTAACATTTTTCCTCGTGCTAATGAAAGATAATGATATTGTTTAGTATTATAATAATAATAATAAATCTTTATTTTCATACGAATTTGTACAAATTTTTGACAAAGTCAATATACAGCAATAGTTGCCAAGTCATAAATATTAATCTAAGCTTAACTGAATTATAATTACAGAAGTCAGTCACGAAATACAGTCACAATGGACTTTCAAAAAATTAATTAATATTTGCCAAAATGTGGATGCATAAAAAAACATAGGAAAACAAATGAAGCATAGTAAGATACGACTGCAAAACAATAACCCACGAACAAACACCAAAACAACAAATAATTTAATGCACTTTAAACACTAACTAATTAATCCAAAACCCATACAAAATAATAAATAGATACAGAACAATTTATGATACATAGTAGACAATAAATCATTAAAGTAGACCTACTAGTTTATACAATTTAAATTTCAAATAAAAAAGATTATGCAAAACTGTTTCCTATTTAAATATGTACTTAAATTGTGTCTAATTTAAAAACTATCTGCACAAAGGATAGAGTAAAACTCTTGGAGGCAATAAAAAGGGTTGTTTAAAAGCCAGGAGTAAAACAGTGTTTTAAATTTACTTTCAGGATGCTTTTTAATTAGGGGCTTTAGCACATTATATAGCTGAAGAGCTACTGTAGTGTGACTATTTATTGTTTTAGTTAGCCTACAATAGGCTATTGAAGCTAGTTCTTTACTGCGAGTATTATAGCAGTGAACTTCAGAATTAAACTTCAATAAATCAGAATTTTTCAGAACATATAGAGTTAGGTCGTAGATGTAAAGGTTGATAATAGTCAGAATTCCTTGACTAATAAAAAGTGGCTTGCAGTGTTCTAAGTGTTCCAAATCTGTAATGATTCTTAAGGCTTTTTTTTGTAAAATTAAAATCTCGTGAACCTTAGAGCAATTCCCCCAAAAAATGAGGCCATATCTAAATAAAGATTGAAAGTAAGCAAAATAAGTTGAGCGTACAAAATTTTTTGGAATATGAAAGATAAGGCATCTCAGAAGATAAAGAACCCTGGAAAGCCTGACAGATAGTTGTTCTATATGTGGTGTCCAATTCAATTGAGAATCGAGCTGCACCCCAAGAAATTTGACAGAAGACAAAAATTCTTCTTCGGGATCAACAAGTTCAGTATTAAGATTTTTTAATGTAAATAGAATATTTTGGGTTTTACTCTTGTTTAAAAGAAAACCGTTGGACTGAAACCAAAGGGAAGCATCTAAAATTGTGTTTTTAACTATTTCATTTAATTCTTTTAAATTGTTGCCAGTGCTTATGAAAGTCGAGTCATCTGCATAGAGGATTGTTTTAGAGTTAACAGAGAGGGGCAAATCATTTATTGTAATTAGAAAAAGGAGGGGGCCAAGTACAGAACCCTGAGGTACACCATACTTGACATCAGTCTCTTGTGACCAGACACCATCTATGTAAACTATTTGTTTACGATTTTTAAAATATGAATGAAAGAATTTAAGTGAAGGGCCAGTGAAACCATAATGCTTTAATTTTATTAAGAGGTCAGAGTGATTAACAGAATCAAAGGCCTTACTCAGGTCACAGAGGGTGGCCCAAGCAATGACCTTATTTTCAAAAGCCTGAAGAACTTCTCTTATCAATTTATCTATTGCCTCAGTTGTGGAAAGTCCCTGTCTGAAACCAAACTGGGATGCATTAAGAAGATTGTTTGTTTCTAAAAAATGGATAGTTTGGTCATAGACTAAAACCTCAAATAATTTAGAAATTGCTGGAATCACAGAGATGGGAAGAAAGCTACTTGGTTTGTCTCTTGGTCCTTTTTATAAATAGGACAGACTCTGGATAATTTTAGAGGTTCAGGAAACACCCCTTCTTGTAGGCATTTATTAATACAAATTGTAAGTGGGATAGCAAAACTTGGTATCACCTGTTTAAGCACATTGTTGGACATGTAATAGACATCAGTGCTTCCAGAGCTCTTCAACCTCTTAGCTGCCTTTATTATATCCTCAGGTGTAAGAGATTTTCACGTGAAGACTACTGAGCGAGGCCTATGATTTCTGTTTAGAAATTCAGTGCAAGTTGCGTCCTCGCTTATTTGGCTCTTTATTTCTTCTATTGAGTCAATGAAATACTGATTAAAGGTATTAGGATTGATGGTTATGATATTATCATTCGGATGACCCTTACATTCTTTAATGATGTTCCAAGCTGTTCTCGATTTATTCATGCTTCTTTGAATAAGATTTGCATTGTATGAAAGTTTGGCATTCTTTATTGCCTCCTTATATTGTGCTTTTACAGTACAGTACGTCTGATTCAGAGTTTCATCAATAGGCCTACTTTTTTTGTGTAAATTATGAAGGAATATAAGTCTTTCTTTCATTGCATTAAGTTTGGCTGAGTACCATACATTACATGAGTTTTTAGAGCTTTGCTTGTATTTTTTAAGTTTTAAAAGAGAATTAATGTTATTAAATAAGAATATTGAAAAATTTTTGAAATAGACGATCTGCAGTGGTGTGTGGTTCAGTAATAGAGTCCCAGTCATAAGATTGTAAATTAATTTTTAGAGTTAAAATATTAGAGTGTGGCAGATAAAAACTTAGAGGCCGGTTTGATACAATTAGATTTAGATTGACATTACAGTTTAATACTTTACCAGAAGGCCTAGTAGGGTTTAAATTAACTACAATACCATCATGGTCAGAAAAAGGGAAAACAAATGGGTTGACAGAGAGAATTCTATTAAAATTACAGTTTACAAAAATATTATCCAAGCAGTTTTTTCCTCTAGTAGGTGCCTGTTTACACAATAAAAATCAAACTGTCTTAGCATATTAACAAAATGTTTTGCCTCAAGTATATATTAACAAAAATAATAATTCACTCTCTCTAACTACATAGTAGATAATAATCATTGATTGACTTAGTAGCGTAGTTGGTTCAATCCCAGCTTCACGTGCTAAAGGTTCTCAGTTAGATCCCACTCAGAGTCAATTCACTTTGAGAAGGATCAGCTGATAATCACCGGCTGTTCATTTGTCATTGGGCTATTTATTAATGACACTTTCTAAGGAGTAGTTGGCCTTAGTTAGTAACAATGCCTTTATTCGCTCATATACGCTCATCGCACTCATTCGAAATCCATATTCGCCCATATATTGACGATCGGCGTCTTATGAATAAATAAAATAAATAGTAACACTTGGAGAGAGTATTTTAATGCTCTACACAGGAACGCAACAAATATTCCTTAGCCAGAATGATGTATGCTCAACTTCCGATCTTGTATGCGTTCATAGTAATTCTGTCAACTCACTACTATACCTAGGTATTGTTTCCTTGGAGTGCTTGCATAATAAATGTCAGTAAAAATGTAAAGAAAAAACGTAATACAGATATTATAAATAAATTTTTCATGGCAATTGTTATACTAATCTTAAAAACATGTAAATGTTTTTAAAATTAGAAAATTTCGATGAAAGGCATCCTACTAAATACTTGCGTTGTATATATTTGAAAAGTATAATTAGATAGTAATAAAATAAATAATTTAATACATCCTTTTAATTTAAATTATGATTCTACTAATATTTATTTCTGATTTTTTTTTTTTATTTAATGTATGATTGTTTACTTTATTACATAGTAATATTTCTGTGAAAACTAATTGGACTGTGGAACCCAAGGAAAATAAATAATTTATAATGGGTATAAAGGTAACACCAGGGTGCTGGCTCGCGCATAATCATAAATTCTAATAGTATATTCAATTATTTTGTCCATACACTTATGGACATTTCATAAATAATAAGATTTTTGAATATTTACTATTTTAATTTTATGTAATAATACAATATATTGCATGATGAATAACAATTATTTTTTTTAATATTTCTAATTTACTATTTTTTATTTACTAACTATAATTTACAGTATTATATTTTTAAATGATCTAGCACCAGTATGAAACATTTAAGTTACTAGGAATTATTATAAAAAGAACTACCAGAAAAATAAACCCAACACGTACATACACGTACGGTGTATGTAAGTGTTTACATACACACGTGTTTATGTACGGTGTTATTACCCACCAATACCAGTGAACGTTCATAAGTGGGTGGGAATAGCCATACCAAAGACCGTATAAGGTTGACTGGGAGAGGTAATACCACTGTGTGTGTGTACCCACCCCCAGCTCATATTAGTGCAGTGGCATTGGCCCACCCAAAAGCCACACAAGTGTAGGTGTATTGGCCAACCTACCCACCTATGCAAGTGCTGTACTGTATTGTAAAGAATTAGTATATGGCCAATCAGCAACTACAATCACATACATCATGTTGTTTCTGAAACTAATACAATAATAGATCCGTGGAGCAAATTTTTTATTGATTATATTGGTAATAAGAGGGGTGGTTCCTCAAGTAGAGTATTTAAATGATCATTTAAATTACTAGGTAACCATATCATTCATTTTGATGAGCTGAAGAATTCCATGCCTAGGTCGAGTAAACTCATCATCTCCTTGTTAATGGTCTTCATATCCCAATACTGTACGAAACGTAGTTTAGCTTCTGGTGGATGTAATTTATAAATACAGAAGGGAAGGTCATGTTTGAAAGTCCAGAGTCCGAGACCTGGTTATATTGTGGATTAAGATCTGGGTCATTAACATCTATGACGTCAAGTCATGTATCGCCAGTGATAATGTGGTGAGTGGCAAGAAGTGGTAGAAAAGTTCAATGATGTTAAAATTGTAGTTAAAATCATTTGGTCATATGTAAAAGGCCCCAGTAGGTCGGTATTAAAGTAAAATATAAGAATGTTATGAATGTGGTAAGCCATGATATAAAAAAGTCTGTGTTCATATTCTACTAGACATCCAACATTAGGTTCCCTGTAACATACAATAAGAAGTACATGACAATAATGTTCACGATAGTCATCACGGTGGATAGGATAATATTACGGCATAGATTCATGAGCGGATAATTTAATCATCACCAATGAACAATATGGATGTAGATAGATTAATACCACAGTATTTATCTGTATAAGTGGATAAGTCGGTCATCACTACTGTACCTCTGGATAAGTGGGTAGATCAATATATCCGTACATTTATGTATGGTTAAGTCGGCCATTACAACTGTACTTTATGGATAAGTAGGTAGATCAATGCTTCCGTACATATATGTGTTGGTAAGTCGGTCATCAAAACTGTACTCTCTGGATAAATGGGTAGATCAATATTTCTGTAAATTTATGTGTAGGTAAGACAGCCATTACAACTGTATTCTATGGATAATTGGGCATATCAATGATTCCATGCATATATGTATTTGTATGTATATGGGTAAAACTATCATCACAACTGTACTCTATAGATAGGTGGGTTGATAAATATTTCTGTACATGTATGTGTGGGTAAATTGGTCATCACAACTGTATTCTATGGATAAATGGGTAGGTCAATATTTCTATACATGTATGTGTGGGTAAGTTGGTCATCACAACTGTATTCTATGGATAAATGGGTAGATCAATATTTCTATACATGTATGTGTGGGTAAGTTGGTCATTACAACTGTATTTTATGGATAAGTGTGTATGTCAATATTTCCGTACATGTATGTGTGGGTAAGTTGGTCATAACAAATGTACTCTATAGATAAGTTGGTTGATCAATATTTCCGTACATGTATGTATGTGTAAGTTGGTCATCACAACTATATTTTATGGATAAGTGGGTTGATAAATAATTCCGTACACGTATGTGTGGGTAAGTCGGTCATCACAAGAGTACTCTATGGATAAATAGGTTGATCAATATTTTAGTTCATATATGTATGGGTAAGTTGGTCATAACCAACATAGTCTATATATGAATAGTAATATCACTATCACGTTATTTAAATGGGTGAGTGAGTGGGTGAATTCCATCTTATATTAATTGTAGGGTTACAAAAATTATCGTCCAGTTGGGCAGTTATTGCTCACGTAAGTAGGAGGATGGATGAATCAACAATAAAATTCGACTTAGTCGTCTTCCTCTTATTCCGAATAATGAAATGTAGTACACATTATCTGACTTGGTTTAACTTAGGCTAACTTTTATTTCATGTTTCTCTTAAGATATTAACTCAGTGTCTCCCTCAGTAATTGTAATAGTTTATTTTGGCTAAACCTAATTTTATAATCTACTATTACTTTTATAATCGTATGATATACTAAACGGAAAAAACAACAACACAATCACAGATAGTATTTTATATTCTGAAACAATTATTTAACTCAAAGTGATGTTTGATGATGGTGTAATATAAGGGTTAGTAATTCCAACTGTTTGTCGAAGAAGTGGTTGGTTTTGGGCCAGCATGATGCAATACTCGATTCCCAGCAACATAAACTGAAACACAACCATTGTTATCTTTCACAAAGTATAAATATTATAAAATGTTAATGTTAATATTATTTAAAACTATTGTTTAATACAAAAACAATAATATCTACTAAAATCTTTAACGCAGGATATATTATTACCGAATGTAGAAGACTATAGTTGACCTTGAAGAACCCTGATGCTGTAAAATGGCCTGGGTTGCTTTGAAAATGGTCCAGTATGACCCTTACCTGAGAAAATGAGCAAATAATTAGCTTAACATTGAATGCATAATATATTTTAAATTGTATTTTTTCATTGCTAACTGTTATATCCTTGCAATTTTAAGCAATTACATTTGTGATATTATTAACTTAATAAATTTAGCATTTACAGTACTATAATAAATGTTGATTTATAACTCTTCAGATCACAATCAAAATCTAGAACTAAAATATCATTGGAACTAATAAAAACTTCAAATCTTTTTAGACTTGATGTTTTTAGCATTTATAACTGTCTTCTTCGTATTCTAAATACAGAGTCACATACAACAGACCACACCATTAAAAAGCCCCAAGCTGAAAATGCTACACACAAAAATGAAACCCACAAAAATTATTTCAAAGTGACAATAGCCCCTCCCATCACAGCCACAAAACTCAACCCTGGTGAAACCATAGCTGACTTCTACTGTAAGCAAACGAAAAAATTAAAACTGGAAAATGTAAAACAAAAGTTACCACATCTTCCACCACCCCTGAACAGTTTTTTAAACCCTGAAACAAACAGACAAATACCATCCCTTGAAAACCCTAAAGACACCACACTACCAAATAACAGCCCTTTTTTAGAAGTGGGCCAGAAGGGAAAAGAACACACATAACAATAGCCACACCAACAGAACAAAACACAAAGCCTAATCAATTCACTCTTCTTCACCAGAATATTAACTGGCAGTCAAACAAAATTGAAAGGCTAAACCATTTTTTAAGCCACAATAAACCAGACTTTATTATATTAACAGAGCATGGACTTAATAGAGAAAAATTAGAAAGAACGAGCATAGAAGGCTATTCTCTAGTTGGAGGCTTTACGAGAAGGAACCACATCAAGGGAGGAGTAGCAGGCTATGTTAAACGAGACCTACAAACATTTGTAAAATTACTAGAAACCAGCTCAGATGAAACGGAACTTATCTGTGAATCAGCCCTTTTCGAAATTAAACTTAGAAATGAAACAATAAATGTCCTCGGGGTCTACAGACCGCCAAGCGCAAAGATAGATCATGCCATCAATATATTATTGAATGTACTGGACAAAGCACTTAGCTCATACAAAAAAATCATAGTCATGGGTGATATTAATGCCGACAACCTGCAAGAGAACAGTGATAACACTCAACTAAAAGAACTTCTCGCTGCATTTGACTTGATAAGGATACAGCTTCCGCCCACAAGAATCACCCATGAAACATCAAAATCAATAGATTGGGTGTGCACTAACATAAACCCAGAATTGGTAAAAACATCAGTAATCCAAAGCAGCCTCTCTGACCACACAGCACAATTGACCACACTAACCATAGCAAAACACCGTCTCACCGAAACTAAAACAAAGAAGAGAAATTTCAACAAAAAATCAATAGAAAACTTCAAATCAGCCCTAGCCAAACAAAGATGGGATGCAGTGCACCATTCCAACAACACCGACACAGCATATAACATATTCCGCAATATCATCCAAGCAACCCTTGACAACACCTGCCCACTGAAGATCTTCAAAAATAAACACAACAAAACCCAGACCTGGGATATCGAATGCACAAGGCTCAAAGAGCAATACATCCGAGCCCTAGAAAAAGAGCAGTGCACAGGTCGAATAGAAGACAAAACAGAGACAATAGCCAGGAAAAAGGACTATGACTTAAAGCTCAAAAAAGAGTCAGTAGTAGCACACATAAGTAATTCCGAAAATAAGCCCAGGGCCCTATGGCAAATAATAGACAAAGAGAAGAAAGCCAGAACAGCCAGACACAAATCGAACAACCAAATATACCTTCAAAACAATGGAAAAATAACTCGCAACCCTGCAGAAGTAGCAGACTGCTTTAACAAATTTTTCTCCTCAATAGCACAAAGAACTCTCCAAAAGAGCCACTTGAATATTACAGATACTACAAACAAGGATCTGCCGCTGCTCACTAACAACACCTTCCAGTTCGAACTGACAACAAAGGAAGAAATGGAGAAAACAATAGACTCCATGAAAACAAAAACTTCATCTGGCCTGGATAACATCTCATCAAAACTAGCAAAAATCTGTAAAGAAGAAATTTCTGATCCCTTAACACATATCATAAACATATCCTTACAACAAGGGATTTACCCTGCAAAACTAAAAACAGCAAAAGTTTACCCAAAATATAAAAAAGGACCAACCACCGACATGGCCAGCTACCGACCAATATCACTTATATCCACCTTCTCCAAAATCATCGAAAAAATAGTACTAGAAAGACTTTTACAATATCTTGAACACAATAACCTACTAACTAAACATCAGCATGGTTTCATGAAAGGGCGATCCACAACCACAGCCCTAATACAACTTATAGAACACGTCATAGACAAACTGGAAGAAGGCCTCACTGCCACTAGTCTATTCCTAGACTTTACAAAAGCATTTGACTGCTTAAATCACAAACGCCTTCTTCAAAAACTAAAAAGCATGGGCGTAAAAGATAAAACTGCAGACTGGTTCTGGAACTACCTGAACAACAGGAGACAATTAGTGGAAATCCAATACACTAAAAACAACTTACTAGAAAAAGTTCAGTCGAAAACTACCGACATACAGATGGGAGTGCCACAAGTATCAGTGCTGGGCCCGGTCCTGTTCCTACTGCTTACAAACGACCTGCCCGACTACCTAGAACGCATCTGTCACACAACCATGTACGCAGACGACACTGTCATAACAATATCTAACAAAACCACGGAACAACTCGCCAGAGGTCTAATCAATACCCTGAACACAACAAAGCAATACTGCATCTCAAACAACTTAGTGCTGAATGACATTAAAAATGTCCAAATAAACTTCTCTACCAGGCACAAAAACATGCATCTTCCAATCACTGACCTGGAAGCAAAAACCCAAACAAATCACCTTGGTATATTAATCGATGAACACATAACCTGGAAAGCACACACTGAACAGCTTTGCAAAAAATTGAGCACCAGCATATTTGTAATACGCAGAATTAAACAGATTAGCAATAAAGACGCAGCTAAAACCGCCTACTTCTCACTTTTTGAGACACACCTTAGATGGGGGGGAGATTGAGACACGGTTTAGCACTATGGGGAGGAACAGCCAACTGCAACATGGAAAAGGTCCTCAGGCAGCAAAAACTAGCAATAAGAGCTCTAGAAGGACTCCAATACCAAGAAAGCTGCCGAGAAGCATTTAGAAAATTGAAGATCCTCACAGTGATAAACCTGTTAATCCTAGAAGTAATTCTGCATGCGGTACATTCAAGGAAAACCAGAAATAGAGACCTCCACCAATATCACACACGCCATGTCCTTGACTTCACACTTCCTGTACACCACCTGAGCCTCTCAGCAAGGAAACCATCATATAAAGGAGCAGCCTATTTCAATAAACTTCCAGAAGCTCTAAAGAATGAACCACCCAAACGTTTAAAAAAAAGCACTAACAGCCTGGCTACAGGAGAGACCCTTTTACTCAGAAAGTGAATTTTTAAACATGTAATTAGAATAAGCAATGTAATTTTTATATAACCTTGGAATTTGATTGAATGACGCATGTACTGTTCTCAACGAATATGTCAATAAAGTATTTTGTCTATTGTCTATTTTGTCTATTGTCTATTCGAAACAACTTAAAATAGACTTTAATTTCATCGGATTTGTGTGAATCTTTAGATAGATTTAAAGAACCTATTGTGTTAAGAAATTGAAATTACTTTTATGTGTACACGTTTAAAGAATGCTTTGTGTAATATAACAAAATGATATACATTTCAGATTAGAAATATTGAGTGATTAAAATTCAAAACTTACCTACGTAAACGTCATATGTATTGGAATAAATATAACCCCATTCATGTATGTTATATTTATCCTATATTTGTCTATTGACTGAGTGACTATAACATATATTTAACAAATTAAATTTGTATATATAGTATACAGTACATAAAACAAGAGGTCAATGGCCAGTGGATATGTTGTAAATAAATAAACGGTTATCAGAGAAAACATGCCAATCATAATAAAAGGGTTAAACAATAATAATATAGGCATTGGAGACTTCCATTTTGTAGATGAAGTGTATTGTAGATTATTATAATGGTAATACTACATCATTAGGAGGCTTAGTTACTAAGATTTGTAGCGTAATTAATCCTAATATTAAATTTTAATTAATTTATTTAACTAGTATTAAATTAATTATTTTTTTTAGTTATAATTTCAGGTATTTAATATGTTTTTCATATGATTATTTTAAAAATTTTCTTACTTCAAGCCTCTATAAAATATAGAGTTTCTATGTCAGGTGAAAAACATACATTAACTTTGAGAATTAAAAATTACATAAATTACATAGATTATGATAATGGTAATAATTAAACAGGAGGAGGATTAGTTTCTAGGATTTGAAATTAAATTTAACTATCACTTGAGAGATAATATATATTTGAAACTATTCGTTCATTTAAAATAAGTTTGTATCGTAAAAGAATACTTAATACTACTTCAAATTTTACAAATCCAAAAGGCATCTGTAGTATAAAAAAATAATCGCATTACTGAGCGTACATTGGGAAAACATATTTTAAACAGCCACTAAACATTTTCGATAAAGAACCTTAAAAAATCTAATTAGAATTCAAAAAATATATTTTTTAAGTAGCTATTTACTTAATTGAGGAAGATGTTTAACCAAATTGAAAATTCCTATGATTATCTTTGTTCAATTACATTGTAATGTTTTAAGTATATTTTTGCTTAAGATAACTTTGTTACCATGGCAAATAGTTTATAAAGCTTTTAAATAAATCTAAAAAACATAAAACGTGTTTTTTAATGGCAGTTGTTTGTAGAATAGCTGCAATATTTTATTTGCCAACCTTTATAATTGCTTCACGGAAAAGAACATTATTATGGATACTATTAAAATTGGGCTCAATATCATGTACGACTATAAAAAACTTAATGTTTTTATACTATCAATATTATTAAAATAATATTTATACTACTTTAAAATTTTCAATACCTTAAAAATTGTTAAAACGTCTTTTTAGATTATTTTTTCTCTCAGTAAAAATTATTATTTAACATTTTACAATAAGAGTTGGTTGCTGAGCTCCCACTACAAAATTGTTACATGTGTTAGGTTCTGTTATCTTGTAATTAGAATATTGATGTAGATATTATAATCGTATTCATTGTATTGTTGAAAACAAACAAAGTATGAACATAAGCCTATAAAAAGTCACTGAGACATAAACATAGATCATAACAGTTATGTAACATTATGTGGGTAAAACTAAATAAAAATATGCTATAGTAAAATATATTATTTATATTGGATTCAGTCAAAATAATAAATTTACATTCAAACTATACAAATACATTTTATTAAAAATGGATATAGTAAGAACTAACATGGTGATCAAGTTTGGTAAACATTGTTAATCGTAAAAAAAAGATATGTTTAAAAAAGTCAGTACATTCGTAGATACGTGAATATCGATGTACGTGTAAGACGGAACATGCGTGTCAGTATCACAGTACGTGTAAAGGTGGGTGAGTAGGTCACTAGCCCTGTACGTCTATGGTTGTGTGGGTCAGTAGCATTGTACTTGTATAAGTAGACGGGTTGGTCAATACCACTGTATGTGTAAAGGTGTGTGGGTGGGTCAATATCACTAGACGTATGTGGGTGAGTGGGTCAATAGCATTGTACTTGTATAGGTGGACGGGTTGATCAATACCACTGTATGTGTATTGATCAATAACATACAGGTGTGTGAGTCAATAACACTGTACGTGTAAGAGAAGTTGAGTGGGTCAATACCACTGGACGTCTATGGGTGAGTGGGTCAATAGCATTGTACGTGTATAGGTGGACGGGTTGGTCAATACCCACCCGCCCACCCATACATGTACAAAGGTATTGACCCACCCGCCCACCCATTCACGTACAAATGTATTGAACCACCCGCCTATCCATACACGTACAAAGGTATTGACCCACCCATTCACGTACAAATGTATTGGCCCATCCGCGCACCCATACACTTACAAATGTATTGACCCACCCGCTCACCAATACACTTACAAATGTATTGACCAACCCGCCCACCCATTCACTAAATAGTATTTACCCACCCGCCCATCTATACACTTACAAATGTATTTATTTGTATTTGTACAATGGTATTGTACAATGTACAGTGTAGCAAGAATAGCACTGTACGTGTAGGAGTGGGCAAGTGGAACATTACCACTGTACGTGTATGGATGGGCGGGTGGGTCAATAGCACTGTATGTGTAGGGGTGGGCGGGTGGGACAATACCACTTTACAGGTATGGTTTTCTGGGTGAGTTAATACTGATGTATGTGTATGGTTGGACGAGTGGGTAAATACCACTGTACTTGTATGGGAGTGTGTACATGTATATCAGCCCAAAATAACATGTTTTACACTGTATGTGTAAAAGGTGGATGGGAGGGTAAATACCACCGTACGTGGGTGGGTGGGTTTGTCAATACCAATGTACGGTTGTGAGTGGGCAGGTGGATCAGTACCATCGTAGGTATAAGGGAGGGTGAGACATGTTCATATTTTTCAATGAGTGTTGTATTATTTTTTAAATGTTCTTATAACCCTTCCGAAACACCCATGCACATATGGACGTATTTACCTACCACCCTACAATACACATTCGGTGGTATTGTATGTGTAGTACTGAACCACCAACAACACATACACGTGGGATAGTAATGATACACTAGTCTATTCAAACACGCACTGTGCAAATTACCATGCGTACAACTATTCATACACACGCCAGCCCCTACACTAAAAAGGTCATATGGAGGTAATGACCCATCCACAGTCTCATATACAAACAGTGGTTCTGACCCTCTCATCATCCCACACACGTACATATATTGATATATTTTGCTTAGTCAATACAACTTGTACACCTAGTAGTTAATTGTCAAGGTCAGAGAATTCAATCTGTTGATTAATGACGAAAATTTGATAGTATGTTCATCCAAGGGATTGTGGATGGAAAGATAGCTCAAGTCCTGGAGTCTCTGAACAAACAATTTAAGAAAATGAATTCCGTAGTTATGAAACTCACCAAGGAAAACAAAGATACGAGAACATTGGTTCATGATCTTAAACTGTCCATTGCAGACACGGCTGTTGATTCCGTTATTTAGGTGCTTGCAAATACTGAACAAAAGAATATTGCCGGACGACAGGCGGTAAGTCTGGAGCCTCCTATAGCTTGGTGGTACACAATGACAGACGTCGCTGTAATGTATCAAAATGTCCGTGTACTCCGAACAATTGAAATAAGATTTTTTCCATAATTGACTGTTACCTTCTCTAGATTGTGGTTATTACTGAAACTTGGATTTCATCCAACCATTTTATTATCTCTTTTATTCTAGAGAATTTCATTATTTGAATAACTGATATGAAGCATGTTATCCGCTGCACCTTAGGGGCTGTTGTTATCTGTCAGTAACTACTTGATTTCTATTGGGAGTCATTGTCTGTAAAGCTTCCTGAGAGTATGTGGGTTGAGGTACAATTACCTGGTGGCAAGAATGTTTTTATTCCTTAGTCCCAATTAGTTTGTCCTACCATTCTAGACACTTACCTTGAAGTGCTGTTGGGAAAACCTAATTTCTTAAGACAATACATCGTAATGTTGAGACATTTTAATACTCACGGGTATAACTTAGAGGAATGGTCCTTTCTACCTACATGCAACTCTTATTCTAGAGCCTGAATAAATTCCCTGTTAAAATGTTTAAACTGTCTGAAAATGTTCCACTCTATAGAGATATTTAAGTCTTGGACCTTATCCTCACAATTTGCTAAGAAATATAGTTATGTCGTCTTAGTGTTTCATTAGTCAGAGAAGATAAGGGCCATCCTCATCTTGAAATATAGTTATGTCGTCTTAGTGTTTCATTAGTCAGAGAAGATAAGGGCCATCCTCCTCTTGAAATCTGCATTCAGTTATATTATAATCTTCTCTGTACATGGTAACCATGTTGTAACAAAAGCTTGAAGGAACTTGAGTCTCGCCAATTGGATCACCAGGTATTTCAACGATAAGCACACTTATTTAACACTGTACAAGTCACCTTGATTATGCCACTGGTAATGGAATAGGGACCGTGTGTACACAGAGGGCGGGGATGTCCAGAGGAAATTCCTCTCATGGATGGAGTGGAAGTTTCTGGAGCTTGGAGGATTGGAAAATCGCGCAGAACTGAATTTATCAATCTTATGAGCTCGTTGAGCTGAGACTGATCTGCAATTTGTTTACATAGTGCTTCATGGCTACACTGGTTCATTTGAGCCTACTAATCTAAGAGTTCCAGAATATACCTTTCGATTAAGAGATATAAGAGAGTTTATATTTTGGAGTGTGTGATACATTGGTCAAATGTGCTAATATTGCAAACAGGCTTCACCACATAGTTTTTTTACAGAAATAATGGCCATTTTAAGGATGCTAAAATAAGCAGATTATTTTTGACCTTGTGACTAAACTCACACTCAGCTCATTTCCAAACTCACACTCTGTTTGGACTTGAAGTCTGTTTTGGACACTTGTGAGTTCAACTGTTCATTGTCATGGCTAGAGCCTTAAAAAATTAAACAAAAAACTAAATAAATAAAAATAATGTTGCACGTCCCCTCTTATATAGTAATACATTAAAATGTCTTCATGACGGTTGTTCAATAAATCATTCCATCCACAAAATATTTGTTTATACTCATATTGTCCTTCGTAAATATTGACATTTTCGTATATTCGATCATTTACTATATAATAATAATGCAGTAATTTTTATATCTATTTAGCCATTTAAACTTTCTACTTCTTGTAGAAGAACAAAACTATGTTTGGGTCTATACTTTAATTTAACATTGTGACCTATGCTCAAAGTATCGCGAGCAGCAATCAAGCAACACACCAAGATACCTTCCCCTCATCTATAAACGTAGAGTGGAACTGACACACCCACCCTAACAAACAAGAACACTGGTGTTGACCCATACAGCCAATCTTGTATGTAAGTTGCTATTGACCAACCTACCCACATTTACACAAACGTTGGTATTAGATGTATAGGTTATAATAAAGTTCTAAGTTATCTTCCTAATACAGTATTAAATATTGTTATTCATAATAAGAATATCGTTTGTATTGGTTGTGTATTGAAATTTGTTATTTTATCCGTAAAGACATTTTATCAATATGTATTGTAGCTTATGAATCAAGCAATTTTTATATTATATTGTGTTCGTAAGACTTACCTTAAGATAATCATTTAGTTGCATATCCCTTACTGCCATTGCAATAATCTCACGGGAGAATTGATCATTCTGAAAATGAACTCATTGTGTACATACCAACTAATATTTAAAAATATATGAATCAGTGAACGATAAATACATAATAGAATAATCTGTTTGCCTTTTAAGCGTCAAAAAAGGCAAACATATTATTTTGCACATATGTCAAAATGTGTTATAAACTTATGCTCACGATAAAATAAGAATACTACAAAAATACTAGATAGCTCTATACAACTAACAAAAATAGCTTTTTGGAGTAAGAATAAAGCAAACAATATTGTAAATTAACGTAAAACACCGTTTTTACGTTAATAAAATACCATAATAGTATGGTACTATTTGCAATTGTTAATTGCAAATAGTACCATACCCAATTAGTCACTACTCTTTTTAACATGATAACTATATATTTGCATTTAATAATATCATAGATAAAATAATGTACAAATACCACGTACCTTAACTGTTCTCAAGTTTATACTGAAAACAAGTATGCCAAGAAAAATGATCGACCAAGATAAATTGATAGCCATTTCTACAACAGGAATTGCAAGTCTGATGTAGAATAACAAACCAGTAACCGTGGAAATAGCTCCAATTCCAAAAATGATAAGGATATAAGTTTGTAATAACTCGTCAATTTCATTGAGAACCTCGCTTTGAGCCAATATCATGTGACAGAATTGATGGAGATGGTTGAACGGTCTACAGTTGACCCAGCAGTATCTGTGCCAAGACTGTATAGAGTCCTCTATTACCTGACTGCAGCTGTAGAATATACAGCTGAGGAACAAGCAGTAGTAACAATATACGTAAACAATAAGAACAGCGAAAAGTACGCTTGTAATAGAATACTTTCCTGTTATAGTGCCTAAGTAGTATGAACGTACGGCAGCACTTGAAGTGGTGAGTATAGTTATTGCAAACATTGTTTTAGCAAACATGTTTGGGTTTGTAGGGCCATGATTAAGATTATTCGGTAGCCTATTAAGGGTTTGTCTCAATCGATCAACTATTTGAAAGGATTTAATAATGTTTGTTGATTTTAAACAAAAACAAATACCCTGCAGGAAAAATACAGTGTCCCAAGAGAAATCAAATAATTTAATTTGTAAGGAGTTGTTGCTTATGATCGTGTTTAAACTGTTAAATCCAAAAATTAAAGATAATGCTATGGTCGACAAAACTACGGGTAGTGATTTGCGTTTAAACACTAAATGGTCAGCACAAATAGATCTAATATTGGCCACAGGAAACTGTCCTAAAAAGTAAATCACTATTGCTATGGGTCGGTAATATTTATATATACTGGTGTCCTCACTCATATCAAGCTGGTGAAATATCTGTTTGAATTGTTTTAACAACCAAAGTAATAATTCAATGCAATTTATTTAATACATTATACTATTATACTAATTATATTTAAATGGATATTAAAAATGCAGTAGTCAATTTAAATTTGCTTGTAAATTCAATCAAGTAAATGTACATTGAATATATATATATAATTTTTTTTTTAATATTTAGTGAATTAATTTTTTTTCCATTGTTTCAATGACCGTAACATAATAAGTGGACAAGGTTTATTCCGTCAGATGCAACGGTTCCGAATATGGGTATACTTATTTATATAATTGTGTATGACTAATATAAAATAACCCATTTAAAGGAGTTATTGCTAAATTACTTAATTCATATTATTTATGAAGTAAGAAAGCAACCATTGATATAATGATAAGTACAATATATATATACTACATCTTATTTGAGACAACTTGGTAGTAATTGGTGATTAATTTTATGATGACATTTATTTTATAATACTATGTTACTCTTTTGTAAGTTTTGGAGAGATAATGGAGGAAGAAATTGTCAATAAATTAATAATTTATTATTTTAAAACCTTTATTACATTTTTCTGAATATCACACAATAGTTTTATGATGTGGTGATTTGTGAGTAAGTCGTTGAAGATATTTAGACTATAGATCATTTAATACAGTCCCTACCTTTACACCGAGCATTCATTTCCACATATTTTCTTCCTGATTCTGCACCGTCTTTCCCAATGGAGTGTCATCACAAGCCCTTTTATGGCCCGATTTGATGATGAAGCACTAGCTGATTGTAAAATATATTTTCTAAAAAAGTGGTTTCTATTAATATCGGTTTATTATTTTATTGTGCTATTCTCTCAATATACTACTATGAATCTACCGATTGACCTCTTCATATACAAATTGGGAAGCAACATTCGACACCTATTATCAGTCGAGTAATATTTAATTTGAAAAAGGTTGTTTACAGTAAACTCTCTTAGTTCGTTTCGCTATTGTTCAAACAACAACAATTTTTTATTGATTGATATCGTGATTGATATATTGAATGATTTTTTATTGATATCGTGACCTTGACAGCGCCTATTTGGCTATATTAATTTAACCCTGTTAATATTTTTTATATTTAGTAGAAGTTCATTTTGTTGTACTCCATTCTAGGATCTAGGTTAAAATGTAGATAATTATTAAAGTAGATAAGTTTATTAGTTTAAGAACGTAGTTTTATAACATGTTTGTGTAGATGTAATTTAGTTTTTAGCACTTGAAAAAGGTTTGGGTTTTACCAAATCGAAACGTCGTGATTGTTATTTTTCACGTAATGATGGCAAATGTCCAACTACCTTTGTCTCCCTCAATTTTTTATTCTTTGATGTTTATTCATCCTTATCGGACTGACCGGCTATAATTATCCAAACAAAACATGCTCTTTTAAAAGTATTTCCCATCGATGACATTTTCCACTTTTGTTAACTTTTTCTAAAATATATAAAATCCATTTGTCAAGCTAACATTCACACTTCTATTACTCATTACACATCTGCCTGTGACTTTTGAATACTAATAATACTAGGTTAACTGTACGACTTAAAATTACAATATTACATTTATTTACATTAGGGTTCTTGAGGTTCTTCTTACTGGAGTTATAATTATTATTTATAGATTATAAATTATTTACAGTATCTCAGATACATAAAATGCGTTGCCAATTATTTATTATGATAAACACCCAAACTTTGCTTATTCCAAATGTGTTCATTTTATTTAAATTTGTTTAATATCAGAATATTAATAAGATACATAAAATAACTGCATTAGATTACCACTAAAACCATGCATACAACCTTTCCTGGTTTTACATTATTAAAGATATAACCTCAGCAATAATAAAAAACATGTTTACATTCCAACAGCTGTTATATCTTTTTGTAAATGATTATTTACATTTGAACAGTTGTTACTTTGTAATTCAATAAACTCTCTGTCTATGTTATTCATATGGTTCAAACACTTACTTAGAAGGCTTCAAATGCCTTTCAGGGTGAACACAGAAGAATTAAGAAATTATTATTACACAATTATGAACAGATGACATTTTTTTACACCTCAACCATTTTAATTGGTTAATAAATAAGTGAAGAGTTGCGTTGACAAAAAATGGCTGCACGTAAAATAAAGCTTCAGTTTAAAGTCACTAGATAGCTCAGGTTTAAATATATTTAAGGATATATTGCATGAAAACTAGAAGAACATGTACCTATTGTATAGTGTTTTAAGCTTAAATATATATGTAAATTTAATTAATTGTAAAACTTATAACCATTATTAGTAACGTTTTTAATATTTAAATATTAGTTAAAAGAAGTGTTGTATATTTAATCTATGATTATAAACAAAATTAACAATGTACTGGAGGGAATTAGTCTAATAGAACATTATTTTTAGAGAGAAAAAAAGGCATGACATTATTGAACAGGGTTTTACAACAGACTATTATTCTGCTCCAGAACCTTAAATAGGCTAGATTAAATACGTCCACTCCAGGTATATAGGTAAGTAGACCACTACTGTTAATGTATGAATGTGTGGGTGGGTCATTACCATCATATGTATATAAGAGGGTGGGTGGGTCAACTCCTCTGGGAGTATATAGTTGGATAGGTGGGTCAATACATTTGTACGGAGTACGGTTGGGCTACACCCTTCTATCCACCATGTAAATACTATGAGTTTTGTGACTATGACGTCCCTGTATCGAATTTGGTGTATAATATATTTACCTAATGTAAGTCTTATGTAACTTACAAAATACTTTATATATGTTATAAAGTATAAAATATACTACAATATGTTCATTGTAATAGTAAAGCACGTTAATTACTGAGGGTAACACTAGTCTTACAAAATACAATTTACTTTCAATAAACGGAAAAACAACTAAAATAACACTTGACTCTAATTTTAAATATAAGACGTTCTAAATGTGTAGTTATTGATTTTAAAAACCAATCAAAAGTTTTTATTGTGTTTGCTGGAACTGATGTAATTTAAAAAAATCTATTGATTTTACCTAATTATTATCTTCCATTTCACTTTATTTTTAACCTAAATATTCTTTCTACAAGGTATTTCTGTACATATACATATATATATATATATATATATATATATATATATATATATATATATATATATATATATATATACGGAAGTGTAGGTTTATTTTATAAAATGTTACAATTTACTAACATTTCTATATATTTTTGCAGTTACTATAAATTATATATTATTTAGTAATTTTAATAAGATAATAATTTTAATATATTTTATAATTTAAACATATTTAAAGAACTGTTTTTTTTTATTATTATAAACAATTATATGTATGCAAATTTTAATAAGAAAAATCTTAATTATTGTGAAATAGATTGAATAGTTATATACGTTAATTCGTTCTGTAGTGAGCTTTTCCTTTAAATAATTGTATAATCTTTATTTATGGGATTCAAATTACTCTCTATTACCTACAGGCCAGACTATCAATTAGTAATATTAAATAAATAACTATCTCTCTTTTAACCACATTATAGAATATTAATTTTGTAAATAATACAACATTTTTGTACACATAATACTAAATGTTATAGTTTACAATAATTTTGTTTTTTTTATAATTCTTCAGTACAACATTACAAAACAAACATAATGCTTCCCTGAAATGATGGAAGTCTGTAGGGGAAATTCTAAAATTATTGAAAGAATCTGTCTTGACTTACTAACCGACAGTTATTTAGCAACAAACTTTTTTTTCACAAATACATGTACATAGTTCTAAATAGAATCATAGTGCTATAAACTTACTGTTGGGTATTTTAATAACAATTTTATTACTTTAATATTCACCCTAATGCGTTCCATTCTTTTGTCATTACGTTACAAAATTATAGTTACTTAGTATTAAAATTACTCCGATCAACACTAAAATTACTTTAAAATTCAGTTGTAAAAAAAATTATGTAACTAACAACAAAAAAACAGTCCAGCCACGTTTGAATCTGTTAAGATGTTATTTTGTGATTATAATAACATTTAAATGTTAAGAGTTCCATATTATTCAATTAACGTTCTTTCGTTTATGTAAATCAATCAAATAACAACCTACACGTAAATATTCAGAGAGGTTATTTCATATGGCAGAGATAATATGCTAATGTGATGTAAAGAGTGGAGTAAATCGTTCTCATATATATGTAATGTAAGTTTGTAATGTGCATCACCAACTTGGATTCAATAACTTATGCAAAGTAATAAACCTTGAACTTTAAGTTAATTTAAAAAGAAATTTTAGGGTTATAATACGGCCATTCAAACGTTACAAACTAATAATTCCTGCAATGGCTCAGCAGAATATAAATACAAACAAAGGTGGAAATGTGATTGTTTACATTCCTTAGCTAGTAGGGCTCACCCAATATTCATGTTTTAGATCTCCTTGTCTATGGAGGCTGAAGTAATATCTGTACCTGTGTACTTGCACTAATTTTAATTCATGTTATATTGGTGTATTATATTCCAATATAAATATACAACTAATGTTTTAAAACTTATTGTCCACACTTAAAACATTATTTTCCTGATTTATGTTAAAATTATGATAATAATGTTTAAGTTTGTCAAAGAATTTTAATATAATAATAGACCTGAAGAAGTTATTAACAGAACTATAACGGCTAGTACAGTAGCTGGGTTCATGTTAATAATAAGCTTAAGGACATTAATTGGTCTAAGTGTGAAAGAAAAACAAAGAATTGCATACTACTAATCATAAAATATTTTTAAAACAAAATGGATTGTAGGTAATCTTGAATATTGTACATGTTAACCCAAAGGCTATTAATAAACTGGGATATATTTAAAAAAATAAAAGAATATTATAAAAAATCCAATTTGAAGAAAAGAATTTTATATATATATATATATATATATATATATATATATATATATATATAAGTTATATATATAATTCATACGATTAAAGTATGTTTTATTAATGTCTAACGTTTAACCCTTGTTAAGGGGATTCTTTTTTATAATTGTTCGTTTCATAAAATGTCAACTACAGTTAATGTGGTACTTTATTTTGGTTAAACATAACTGTACTATATACTGTAGCTTATATACGGTATCCTTGGTGTCCCAAAAGTAAAGGACCAAACTTCGGGAAATGGTTATATAGGTAAAAAGAAAAGGAAAATCAGGAATAATTGATTTTCCAAAAACACTTCGTAAACCATATATCCACCATTTTGTTTTTTGTTTCACAAAAGGAATTTTTATCTCCTAATTGGCTTAACTAGTAATCATTAAACTTACTATATATATTAAGAAATACATTTTTTTTTTAATTACTTGATCCTATGTTAAATATAAAAATTGCGACCAATTAAAATTTATAAATAAAAATAGTGGGAAACAGCAAAAAATACAAAATGATGATTATTTTAATTCATTATTTTTGATATTATTTTTACAGTTATTTAAAAGTGTATATCAGAATAGACCATCCTCAATAATGCTTCTCTGTTTGAAGCACAGAATAACAAGAGATTTTGTTTGTCTATTTCATCAACAGTACAAGTAAAACGTCACAAAACACAAAATATATTACAATACAAGTACAAAATGCACAAATATTATGGTGATCGATTTCAGTGAACCACGCTCACCTTCCTCAGACCAGAAGGATTCACAAAAGACTATGCTCTGAAGAATCCCTAATTGAGCCTCCACAGCTAATGCTTTTGTGAATCCCTCTGTTCTGAGGAAGGTGAGCGTGGTTCACCGAAATCGATCACTATAATATTTGTGCATTTTGTACTAGTATTGTAATATATGTGCATTTTGTGCTTATATTGTAATACATTTTGTGTTGTGTGACGTTTTATTTGTACTGTATATGTACCAAAACGTATTATCATTGATTTTACTATATACAAGAACCAAATTAACCTTATGTGCTAAACAGTGCATATACATGGCAAGAGAATGGGCATCACTGATGATTTTCTGTAGCCCATTCTTTACTCCGGACATTACACTCGCGCCATCATGTGATTGACCTGTTAAAGTAACTTGGTTCTTGTAAATCTTGTGAAAGCAATAACTACAGTTTTTTCTTCTTTAATGTGATGCAGTCACTATATGAGTTTTTTTCTAACCCTGATATGCATTCGGAATACAAAATACTGCAAGAGGAGCTACAGATCAAAGTCCCAGGCCCACATGAGATCCACAAATTAAGTGACACTAGGTGGTCGTGTAGGGCTACTGCTGTCCAATCTGTTAACAGAAATTTTGATGTAATTCGTGCCGTTCTCAAAAAGATTGCTAATGATCTAGGGAATTCGAAGTCTCCTCAGGCCAAAGGATTACTGGTTTCAATTACATCCATGGACTTTGTAGTATGTTTAATATTTTTATTGGAGTGTTTAACTGATATAAATATCCTCAGCAAAGCGCTTCAGAAGGAGGACTCTTGCTTAGCAAAATGTGCGAAAGCAGCAGGAGCAATTATTATGAAGCTCGAGTCAAAAAGAAGTGAAAACGCCTGGAAGAAAAAGTGGAATGAAGTAATGGAGTTTTCAAGGATTCACGAACTACATTTATTCCCTGAAAATATTTGCATCACAACCCAATCCAATGAGACTACCACAACATCTCATTCCTTGGAAAAAGAAAGTCATTCGACTTTATAGTTCACATATTGCGCCCAAACGTCAGCGAGTTATTTCAAAAACTCTTAATGAATATTTTGTAATGTCTACTGTTCGGACAGTCAAGAGGAGTCGATACAGAGAGTTTGAGTGATAACAGGGAAGTGAACAGCAAGGTACAGTACCGTTGTAGAATGAACGTAGAATTCATTTATTCATTGTGATCTTTATTACCCAATATTTGATATTTTGATCAGTGAACTCAAAAGGTCTGCCGGTGAAGCAATGGAAGTAGCAAATGCGAGTGAAGAGTTCCTTTGCCTCAATGTAGAGAAATCTGAATCGTTTATACAGAAATATCCAGTGCCCGGATTGAACCAAATTATGCTCATATCAGAAATGAGCATCCTACGTTCACATCAGAAATGGGTGCGTTCTCGAGTCAGATGGTGTCAACCCGAAAGAAATACGGCTTAAAGATTTGGTTAAAATATTTAAAGAACTGGTTTTAATTCAAGATGATATTTATCCCAATTTCAAACTGCTTTTTAAGATTTGTCTTACCCTTCCATCTAATAGTGCTACTTGTGAACGATCGTTTTCGACAATGGGAAGAATTAATCAATGGCTTAGGTCATCCATGGGCCAAGAACGTTTCTCCAATTTAGCTGTTATTTATTCAGAATCTGATTTAGTAAAAAGCCTCAACTTGGATAAACTAACGGATAAATATGCAAAAAAAGGAAATAGAAAATTGCCTCTAATATAATTATTAATAAAGGAGTGCTAATATTGTAGTGCTAATGTGTTAATATAAGGATTACATTGCTTGAAAATATGAGACCGTTCTATTGTAGAAAGTAAAAATGTATATACCTGGTTTATATTGCTATACAACCAATATTATGTTTAATAAAAATAAACATCAATTTCATGTTCGGAGTTTAAGTATTTTTCATTCAAAAAAGGTACCTAAATGTCATGTTTTTAAGCTGCAATTTTTAAAAATGTCTGCCAGACCCCCCGTAAAAAGTAGGATACAGGAAATTTAATGCATGGTAAACTTGTTACTTGTGCCCCCCCAACATACAAGATCTAACTCCGCCCATGCTCAGAGGCATAAAGTTCAGAGGACTTCTCGTGACTCGTCGACAATAATCTTATCATGCTGACACCAACTTAAAGTTTTTTCCAATCTTAGTCTGATATGGAAGAATATGTTTCACATACTTTACTTGTTTTCTTCGTTGATGATATATCCTACTGAATGTATCATCAAATTATATTAAAAGTTAAAGAATTTCTTATTTTATCAAACAAAATTAGAGCTAGGAAATCCTTATCCTGCGGAACAACGGCTTAAGGGTGACTTTCGAACTACCACCATTGATTGGACAGGTGGGCTGCAGACCAGGACTGGATTAATCACCAGTCACCAAAAGTTTGGTGATGTAAATAATACCTTGATGCGGTCGTTACTCAAAGCTTTAGTTATTAGTAATGGCACAATTTTATTGAACATAACATAAATTACTTAAAATTCTATATTAGTTTATAACAAATATTTTATTACATCAATAAATTTAACACTTCAATAGTTTCATAAAGCTATTCTTAAGCTTGTTTATTTACCGTAGCCTATGTGATAAATTAGGACAGAAGGTTTTTATAATTGGTGTATTACATGCTGGTAGAAAAAGTACATCACAATATAAGTACAAAATGTACAAATTGTACAAAATGTACAAAGCTTGTTATTACAGTAATCAATTAACTGCGTTTACCATTACCTATTTATTCACCTAAAGGAAGCACCTATTATTCTAATTAGCTTAGGTAAGCAAATATATTCATAATACACACTGATTATTCCAGTAACTGTAATATTTCTTCACCTTCTGTTTTTTGTCATGTCAGAATGAACATAGATATATATTCCATGAATACTTGCTGGGACTTTTTAGAATTCCTTTGCAAGTTCCTCTGGTCCGAGGATGGTAAACATGGCTTACAGAAATTGATTACTGTAATATTTGTACATATATTGTGATAAGTTTGAGTTGTGTGATGACACGGAGAAAAAGGAAACAGAAGTTGCATCCAAGAGTATGCTAAATTTTTCTAATAGTTATTTCTCCACTTTGCCATACAATGGCAGGGCCAGCATCTTGTCAGTCCCTCTCTTATTCCCACCAAATCCTCTACGATAAACAGAGTAATTGTTACTATAGATATGTAAAGTTGTAAACTACTTATAATTTCCATCGTGGTGTTTGGTGCGGCCATAAGTGACCTCTGTATTTCTTTCTCTGTGGTGACGTTCCCTTGTGTTGTACAGTATTAAGAAAGTATAATCAACTTGTTGTCACATTTTGTCATAAGTACTTCATTTTTCACCATCCTGTAGTTGTTTGGTAAAATATTACTCATTGTTTTGCCCATGATTTCATCAACAGTCACATTCAATCTGCACAGTTAATAGATGATGGCGTCTGTTCATACACGGTTTATTATATGATTTCAAATATTAGATTATTTCTTCTTATATGGTAGGGAGGAACAGGGTTATAACATTAATCAAGTTATTTTATAAATTAAAATTTTAGTACAATTATTTATTACAATAATATCCTTTCTATGTATTTCTTCAAGGTCTTCACATGATCAGAAACAATTTTCCGCTGTTTAATTAGTTTTACTGTGGCCAACATTAGCATGAAGAAGTACAACCAAAGATAGATTAAATGTCAATGATTTCACTTAAAAGGTTTACGGTATTTGGCTTGAACCCAAACTCTGTACATTTTAAGCTGTCTAAAGCGGTTGACTTGCAGACGCCTATCTATATGATTGAGTTCCTCGATGAAACCTGCTCCACAAAACAGGTCCCGCACTTCATCTAAAACAAAAATAAAAGACTTCAAGTGAATTTCATAATATTTGCAATAAAATATTCTGTGTCATGTTTGAGGTTACTAAGCAGGGATTGAATGGTTAATACAAGCAAATAGATATTTGCAAGCATGCCTGAAAAGACACATTAAATGAGCCAAAATCTAAAAAACTTTCACAATAAAGAACAAATTTACAATATCACTAACATCTTCTGGTGATTTACAAGTTACTGACTCGATGTAGGCGTTATAAACGATTCAAACAATATGTGAGCCCACTACCGTACATGGGTAGATGGGCCAATATCACAGGACGTGTATAATGATACTTTCGACAATATTCATTTTTTCTTAATTGAATATTTATTGATATATATTTAATGAAGTTTGAATATTTATTCAAGTAAAGGGTAATTTTATTTGAAACTTTATAACAATACAAAACACAAATATTTATTTATTTATTTGGTGTTTTTTGTATTTTATGGTTTTTATTGGGTATAATACGTGTATATATCTATACACTATAAAGCTTGTTTGAATCACTGACTAACTTACTTACTCACTGACTTGAAAATATTTTGCTACTTCTGAGTATCATACAATTTTGAAATTTGTACTAAAAGTAGATCTAACTATAATAAAACTGTCATTCTCCACATTTCTCACAATTTCAATCATTTTCACCTTTTCAATGCATAGGGGTAGTTTTTACCTTGGGTAAAGAAATAGACAAAAGTGCCATCCTTGCGCACATAAAAATTATCCTCCATCATTTGGCCTTCTTTGAACCTGAGCTGAGCCATGTCATAGCGGCCGTAGTCTCTGAAAATCGCCAAACCTCCAGGCTTAAGATAATCATACACCTTGCTGATCACATGAGTCATTCTGTAAACATTAAATAATGTTACAAACAACATTAAAACATACAATGTTTTATCTTTTAAAAAACAGCCCCTAAATTATCATCCAAATAAAACAACCTATCACGAAACAGCATGTAGTGTATCGTTTAAATCATACAAATGTACAGAAAATAGCAACTTTTATTCTGATTGAAATATGCTGTATATGAATTTATATATAATAGAGATGTTTGTAAGATGAAATTCCCAGGGCGAGCCTCAGCTACTGGGCGGGTCGCAGGTGGCGGATAGCGAATGTTCCACCTCGTCATTGATGAGGTGGACAACTGCGAATAAGGGGAAACCCTAATAAGCAGTCCCGGACCGAGGTTCGCAAGGGCAGCTGAGGTGTGCAGCTGACGGGCTTAGTGACCCCGCGGTACCCTGAACTCATTACCACACACACTTATAGTTACATACCTAAGGACCGCACTGAGTCCTTAGATAATGAACCGAGCATGGGAGCAGAGGGCAGCCTCACTGGCCAGCCCTTGTTTTCCATTGCTCGGGCCAAATCAATATCGGGGGGGGGACATGTCTCTCTCCGATTCTGAATCCAACTTGGCTGAGGACCGCTCAGAGCCCTCAGACAAGGACCTTGGCACGGGGAACGAAGGTAGCCAAGTAGGCCAGTCTGAAGTCCCCGCTGCTCAGGTCATGGGTTCGGTGGAGGGGGGCATGTCGCTCTCTAACCCCGAAAACATCCTTCTCGGAGCCCAGGCTCTGATCAGCTCGATCGGACGGCTGAGGCTCTGAATAGGATGAAGATAGCCAGGAGAAGCACTCCTGGCAATCAGAGGAAAAGGCCTATAGGCCTCAACTGACTGATCACTGGAGGGGGTCCTGTACAGGTCACTCCTCAGTGGTCAATCTAGTAAACGATGAGGTACTCTCAATGAGGTTTGACTTCATTGGGACTAAGTATCTTTTCACCAGACCCCATACTGTGGATTTTGGGTCGAGGGAGTACTGGGACGCTGTTAGTAGCCCGGTTTCTTCTCACGACCCAATTGTATGGTTCACAGACGGGTCAAGAATAGGCAACAGAGCTGGATTTGGTGTCTATACTGGTGACCCTAGGACCAACGCGTGCGTGAGCCTGGTAGCGTATGGCACCGTGTTCCAAGCTGAAGTCGCCATACGTTCAGCGCAAATTATGATAGAGGTTTGCGGGAAACATATCCATATCCTCTCAGATAGTCAGGCGGCCTTAGGGGCCCTTGACTCCTGGAAGGTTTCGTCTGGTCTAGTCTGGGAATGTGTGGAGTCCCTCAGCATCCTGGGTTCAAGAAATCAGGTCCTGCTGGAATGTATCCCAGGACATAGGGGATTAGAAGGCAGCGTGCAGGCCGATGCCTTGGCTAGGGAAGGTGCTATTAAGCCCTTCATTGGTCCTGAGCCGGCCTGCGGCGTTTCGGCTGCAGCTGTCAAAATAGCAACCAAAACTGGGTCAGCGCCAGACATCTGGAAAGATGGCGGCGGTTCCCAGGGCAAACACTCGGCAAGCTTCTTGTCAGAAATCCTTCCCAGAAGTTAACAAAGTAACTTCTTGGGTTGAGTAAATTTCACGTGAAGTTGGTGGTGGGACTCATCACCGGTTACGGTAAATTCCGGAGGCATCTAAGAACAGCGGGACTCCTTACGGAGGATCCCATCTGTCGCCTCTGTGGGTTGGACGAAGAGTCGGCAGAACACACTGTCCGGGAGCGTGAGGCTCTTGGTGCCAGCAGAAGAGTACCTTTTGAAGGCTCACCTCTGGGACAGTCGGAAATTACTAATCTAGTGAAGAAGCTCCTTGGCCTGGTCAAGGATTGCCAGCTTTACGACAATTAGGCACCGGGATTGGCACAAAAAGCCTCAGGCTTCGTTGCAAGGGTTGGCTGGACCAACTGCATATTCCCTTTTACTCTAACTCTAACTCTAAGATGAAATTTGAATGTTGATTCCTAGTTCAATGTTATTACAAAGTCAATCTGCGCATTTCACAAGATTATGGTATTGTTCTGAACATCAGGAATAGGTAAATATTTAGAAAGAAACCAAATAAATATTCTTAGTAAATTATTTAATACATGAATATATATATATATATTAAGTAATATAAAGTTAAAAATTAGGGCTACTTACGTATTTTAGGATGTAATATAATTAAACTGAGTACCCTTATATTTATTTTGTAATGTATTTATTTATTTTATTAAAAACTCATTATTGTGTAATGAGTTTTTAATAAAAATAAATATAAGGGTACTCAGTTTAACTATATTACATCCTAAAATATATATATATATATTTCTAACTGATTTAAAGAAAGAGTTCTGTTTTGTACAAATTAAAACTACATGAATTGGTACCATATTTGAAAAAATACAATCAGTGCTAGATTTGTGACAGTACGCCGTTCCGGAACCTCATATCTGGGAAACAGTTGAATTTAAACGTCAATGTTACAACTATGAAACGTTCAAGCATTTTAAGTCGTCAACTTGAACTTGGTGACTGGACTGTACTTCTATTTGTATGCAAGGAACTAGCTGATCCATTTTCTCCCCTCCCTCCAGCCACTGTCACAGTTATAATACAACCATAAAGTCAGTTCCCGCCGAACCACATAAATTTGACCACTAGCGCGCATGTGTCAAGAGTATTTATTGTGTTTCACTGCGCTGCCGCTGTCATTGTCTGTCTATCAGTCAGTGAGTGACCAGTGTTCAGTACAGTTAAACTTTCGAAGGCTTGTTACTATTGAAGGATTTCGCTTTGTTTACTCGTTTAGAGGTCTCGAATAAAAGTGTGTATTTCACTAACTGTTTTTTGTATTCGTGTACACCTTTACAATAAATAAAATAACTAATTATTTTAGTAAACCAAAGAAACCAAAACTAGACAAAGGCAAAGAACAATGCACAACACTTCCAATGGAAACAGATCAACTAAAACCACTACCGTCTACTTCCTCCAGCATTATTTCATCTTCTTCTAATCATGACATCAAAGGATGTGATAAGCAGTGGCCTGACTATTGGACTTTAGAACAAAATAACAAGTTTTGTAAAAAATACAGTTGGCTTATCGTTCACAACAAAAAGCTGGGGTTTAAGGTTTGCCGAAATATTCTATATATAGGAACAGGAAAAAAATCTGGTATGAAAATGTCTAAACAATGGAATTCATGTGATATTACTAGTTTTGGATAACTCGAGCTCAGCAGCAAACAGCATTGAGAAAGAAAATATATGGCAAAAAAACAACATTTTTGTAAAATACCCAATGCAACTAAAACATCACAATTTATTTTGTTGGATAGAGTATTTCATTCTCTGCAGACGGATATTTACTATGCTTTATTCCGTCTTCTAGTATTCTTCAGTCATGGGACAAACATCAGCCATTTTCCTGCTCCTGACCTCCGCTAGGCAGGAATTGAGCGGAAGTTTTTTGTTTCATGTTTTAATTTCATTTCCTACGTTTATAAAATTGCATAAAAAATTATTAAAAATCTGAAATGTAAAGAACAGAACGTTCTGGGTCAATTGGTAACAAGTTTGCCGGGCTTGCTTGATGATAAACATGTTTTATTGAGTTTATCACATGAACATAAAATATGCTTTACCTCCCCATACGGGTAAAAAACTTAGTTTGTGAAGTATATTTTGTATTTGCTTTATATTTGTATATTTTATTTTGTACTTTTGTGTAAATGAAAGTTATTTTAATTTGGTTTCATGAAAAACTGTAAATTCAAATTTTAAGTCAAGAAATAAAAGATATTTGGTGAATATTTTGTGTGTATTTTCTATCCAAATGCATTTTATTTTTTAATTGGCTTTAAAAATGTCAAATAAAATAATGTACATATTTTGAAGCTTTCTCATATTAGTTACAAACTGTTTGAATAGTAATCAAGTTTGTCTACCTTAAATTTTGAACAGTAGTCTGGTTGGTTGACTGAGATTAAAATTTAATATAGGCCAATAGCTACGGTTAGAAAAACTATAGGAGTCAATATTTAATTTACAATTACAATAAACATTTATATTGCTAATATTATTTTATCTACTCTTTAAAGGCGGTCAGAAAAGTGTAAAAATGTCATGTTTAGAAGTCTGATTCAATCATCACACACACCCATCCACTACATACAAGTTGACAGTACCGGAACCTCTTTTTTTACAAATCAAGCACTGAATACAATAATACCTTGATATAAAATGAACTGATAAAACCACATTTAGTGCCAGTTCTATGTCATAATAGTAGTAAGAACCCATCCACTTAATTCAAACAGATGAAATGGTGTGGAAAATCCCAAACTAGAAAAATGGAATTAGCTTAGGTTTACAAAATCCTAGACTCACTCAATCTAAATATTCAGTAAACAGACATTTATCCTATTCCTCAACCATCAGAAAACTTGTATGCAATATAAGATGATGTAATTAAGTTTGTTTTGTAAATACCCATCTTCTTTCATCAAATGACAGTGGGCATACAAATTGTTCATATGTGCTTTATTTAGTCAATTCACCTATCTTCATTCCTATCGCTCCTGACGTAACATTTAAATTGGTATTTCCTCCTAATTTGATAATATATTTATTTGCAAAATTAACTTATACCTTAGGTGCCGACAATTGTTTAAAATATATTCCTTATTAAATTGTGATTTGAGGATTGTACTAAGTGATTTATATATCAAGAATGGTAAATAATTTTTTTCCGAATCATGATTTTACGAGATATTTAGTAAAGCTATATATAAAAAGCTTACTTTTGAGGGTGTATAGCAGACAGGCTGAAGATGAGAGATGCGATGTCCAAACTGGCAGGACGAAATGGGGCTTGCCAATCATCGGCAGTAACATCACATACAAACGCATGACACCTGTCACACATTCAACAATTTGAACAAAGGTAATAAACAAGTAGGAAAGTTAAAAGGTATGTTTGAGGGATAATAAATGAAAAATAATGAAATAAATGAATTAGTACACAAGAATTTTAAAAATGTTTTCACTGATTTTCTTATATTCAAAATGAAATATGCTTATTTGTCTACTCACATATCAATGAAAAATATTCCTCGTCATTACAGGTACTGTTGTTCTGAAATTAGTTTCCTGTTTGTAGCATGCTCTGCAAATTCTTTTTTTTTCTTTATATCATTAAAAATGATTTACAGTAATCTAAATGATAAAAAAGTTAATAAACTATTCGCCATATCTGACAAAAACACAACAAGTAAAACACTATGTTAACATTGTCAGAGAAAACAAACATTGTGTGCATTAATCTTAGAACTTAGGCTTAAGCGGCCGTTGTCATTACTAGAATCTATATACCGGTCTGAATAATATACTTGTCTCAGAGATACCACTGAGGATGCTACATTACAGCACGGGCAAAACGTCTTGTTATAATGTAGATAGCATCTTGACGCGGTTGTCACCGGAAAATGTAGATTCTAGTAATTGTGTGCATTGTTTTAAGACAGTAATTACTAACAAAAAAAAAATGTATAATAACAAAATAATATTTTCAAAAAGTTAGAATATTCAACAAATGTGTTATACAACTTTTTTTAACATTTGTTTTACTTTAAGAATCAACCTTGTATCCACTAGTAAAATGTTATATTTTATTTTATTTATTTTAGCATATTTTCAATTTACCAAAACAAAATAATATTTTAAGCCTTCAAAAAGCATATCAATACAACATCATATTTATTTCACTACAATTCAACAACATTTATAGGTATATCATGTCTTATTTTTTTCCATTATGGGTAAATATTGTAACCTTATCAAAAAGGCAATTTCTATCGCAAATCTCAAACTTTTTTTAGTGTTAAATGCCCATTTAAATATAATTTCAAATTAGTCTATTTCATTTTGTTGATATAGTTAAACTGATAGACTATGCAACCATTGCTGACCTGATAAGGTTGGCCAGGTAGTTATACTATTAAATGTGTATTGGCTGAAATGTGAAGTCTTGGAATCCCACTTCAGCACCCTCACTCAGAGAGCACACAGGCAAAGCGAGATTCAGGTTGTGACTTGTACAATAAGTCTGATAATCAAGACAACAGTTTATAAGAGAAGGGCATGTACAGGGTTATTCTAAATGATGGACCCAATTTAATAAATTTGTATTTATTTAAGTATAAATTCAAAATGAATAATTTATACACTAATGGAAAGAGAAAGATTCAAAGTTTTTTTTAACCTATTCAAACGAGGAATTGGGCGGTGGCGGCGGTAGTTGCAGAAACGGCCGCTAGAGTTCTCGCGCCAGCCAGCCGCATTTGTGTTTCATTGTCACTTGTGAGTGAGATGGCTACTGTACAGCACAAGGTTTTCTGCGTTCTTGAGTTTGCTAAAAGTGAGTCGCAAGTTACAGTGCAGCGGGCATTTCGTCACAAATTCGGTATTGAACCACCGACAAGAAAAAGCATTAGCCGTTGGTTTACGCAATTTCAACAAACTGGAAGTGTGTGTAAAGGAAAAAGCTCAGGCCGGCCGCGTGTATCTGAGGATGACGTAAGACGAATTGAAGAAAGTTTTGTTCGCAGTCCACGTAAGTCAACCAATAGAGCTAGTAGAGAACTTGGCATACCCCAACCAACTGTATGGAAAGTTCTGCGAAGACGTTTACAGTACAAGCCCTATCGATTACAACTTGTGCAGGCTCTAAAACCTAATGACAAAGTGAAGCGTATTGAATTTTGTGATGATATGCAACACATGATGGAGGATAACGGATTTCTACAGCGTATCGTTTATAGCGATGAAGCTACGTTCCACCTCAGTGGGAAAGTCAACAGACACAATGTACGCATATGGGGTCTACAAAATCCACATGCAACATTACAACATGAAAGAGACTCGCCAAAGGTAAACGTGTTCTGTGCCTTATCTCGTACAAAGGTTTATGGACCATTCTTTTTTGCGGAAAGAACTGTGACTGGAATCAGTTACCTGGACATGTTGGAACAATGGCTGTTCCCTCAACTTATGGAAGATTCACAGGACTTCATTTTCCAACAGGATGGAGCTCCGCCCCATTGGCATCTTGATGTCCAAAACTTTTTGAATCAGTCACTTCCTGGGCGTTGGATAGGACGCATAGGAAATGAAGATCTGGCTCTACACTTCTGGCCACCGAGATCTCCTGATCTCACCCCATATGACTATTTCTTCTGGGGTTACGTCAAGGAAGCTGTTTACCAGCAACTCTGGATGATCTGAAGAACCGTATCACTGCTGTGGTGCACTCAGTAACAGAAGATATTCTTTCTCGTGTGTGGGACGAGTTTGGCTACCGTTTAGATGCCGTGCAGCACAAGGGGGACATATTGAACATTTATAAATATGTAAAAAAAACTTTGAATTTTTCTTTTTCCATTGCTGTATAAATTATTCAGTTTAAATTTATACTTAAATAAATACGAATTTATTAAATTGGGTCCATCATTTAGAATAACCCTGAATAATATAAAGTTATTTAACCCTCCGAGTGATGATCATTTCACTCTTCAGTGATAGGCCATTTTCTGATATCGCGCAGAACTTTTTTTAAAAATTCATAAAAAATATAAAATATACCTGTAATATGACATATTATATATCAAATTATTCACAATGAAATATAGCAAATGGTGATATAAAATAAAAACTTACCAAAATAACTTGAAAAATGAAGAACTACTGATGATCTAGATTTTTTTTTGTTACAAAAATTGTTTTTGTTTTTGAGGGTATTTTACACTGTTTTTATGGCAACAAATTTCAAATTCATTATATAAAAAAGATGCAGAGTTTGGTTCTGAACACAAAAATATGAAGCACTAGTAGTTTTTCTTCAACAAAAATGTTTTGTTGGCAATGTTTTGTATCAGCGTAAAAAAATCAAATATTTGAAAAAATGTACTTTTTCAGCGTAAAGTTCCATAAATTATTTCTATGTTTGAAGAACATTATTTGAAAAATTAATACTTCTAACTAACTAAATAAACACTATTTACAAAAATTATAACTTTATATACATGTATTTACATAGAACTGTACTTATAAAACATCACTTATTCAGAATCAGATTCAGATCTGGTGGGTGCTTTTCTTTTCCTATTACATCATTTTGCTCTCCAGAAATGAGTCAATTCTTTATATAATTTTGATCATAAATAATAAAAATACATACTAAATAAAATCAAACATCACACTAATAAATAACAATAACAACATAACCAACAACAATGACACACGATCTACGATGTCTGATTGACTGGCACAACTACAGTTGTAAACAATCAGCTGTTCATGATTAACGTCATCCTACTGTTTTATTTATGTGCGTGAAAAATGTTTACCATAGAGTAACGAATAAAGGAACTCTTTCCAAACATATTAGTATAACAAATATCTGATTTCCGCCAATAATTATTTCATTACGGCATTTTTCGCGATCGGCTCGGAGCGAGCCGTTATCGATTCACACGCGGACCCTAACGGCTCGGACCGAGCCGTTATCACTCGGAGGGTTAAAATGCGAACAATCTTGATGATACCTATTTTAGAAAAAGTAATATGTAATAATAATTAAAAAACTGAATAATACTAATAGCAGAGCATAGAAGGATAAGATATTCAACAATAGTGAAAAACAAAAAAGATTATTATATGCTTAATTTCTGTTTACCTTTTTGTATCATAGTTCTCATTTGATTTAAGAATGTCCACAGCAGTTTTGGAGAAATCACAGCAGTAGATAAAGAGGTTAGGGTCAATATTGTACTCCAGGATGGGGAAGACAGTGTTTCCAACTCCACAACCAATTTCTAAATAGTTTTTATGTAATAACTTTTCAGCTTTATGCTCACATTTTTCAGTTTCTTTCTCCTCCGCTGCATTTCCACCATTAGCTTCTGATGGGGTTGAACTTCCAGATTCTTTTATCTTCAGGTCCTCCACATGAAGTGAATCTGGGTAGACTCTAATGGGAATATTATCCTTTTGTGAGTCACCAGCCAGCTCCGGAAACTCAGTGAAGAGCCAATGACGGTTCTTGAAAAACCTGCAACGTATGTTGGATGAGGATATATACAATTATTCAGATTTAAGATAGACATATGGTCTACTTAAGATTATCCACAGGTAGGTAATCCGCATTGCGACTTATCCATGCCAGCTCAGAGAATAAATTAACTTAAAAAATACTGACAACTAAGCGTAAAAATATATACATTAAAGTTATAAAATGCAAATTCAGTTATATACTATAATATAATATGTTGTATTATCCATTTAACATGACGACTGAGACGTTAAAATTAGGTTACGATGCACAATGATCAAGCGTTAATTTTTCACAATGAACAAGTAAGTGACATCATGGTGAGGGGCCTGGGAATCGCACGCTCTTTGTCAGAGAGAGGGAGGGAACTGGCCATAGCAATTAGCCGCATACCCCACCACCATGCACCTGCCAGACTCTTGTCTGTGTTTTAGTAAAGTTGTATTTACAAATTAAATAAAAATATTTTGCTACAAAAAATACAAATAACAGATTATTTTCTGAAAAGTTTAAATTTTGTAAATTAATAGTAATATTATTTATCATGTTATTATACTTTATTTCTGTACTACACAGACAGAATCTGTTATCATGACAGGTTACCTGCAACCTTGACCTTGCCTCCCAGCCAAAGGCCTCTCTCACTGCTACATCCACTTTCTTATCATCTGTTTTGAGTTATGGTATCATTGGCATCTCCTTTATGATAAATAAATATTGTATAAATACTAGAAAACAACTGTGAGTCCATGAATGCTATTACCTTTTTTGTCATTATATTTATTATTAATTTGAGTTTAAGGCAAAATGTATCAAACTATATTTTAATCAATTTTACAAATTGAACTTAACTCGCTGTTTTATATATATTTTTTGGAAATAAACTCTGATTTGATTTAATACAAAAAAAAAAACTTGATTGCCATATTTTCTAAGTTGTTCACTATATACTAAATGACAAGATATATGAACAAACGGCAAATTATTTGGGTAGTTCAAAATACTGTATTTATTTGTTTCAATAGAAGATAGTTTAATAAGCAATATATTTTAAGCTTTTATATGTTTTGGTATGTTGAAATGTTCCAAGTTAATTAAATGTTGATACAGATATCAATATACATTAGTCTTTATTTTTTCAATAATACTTATATTAACTTATTAAAAACACAATACTTTTAAAGAACCCACCTATTTTGATGAACATTATAGAATTTATCCCAGGAAATATCTGCCTTTTTTCTTAAATTTTCCTTTGACGTTTCTGATATTTTACACTCCGCCTGTTTCTCAACCTTTTTTCTTGCTTCATCTTCCAGCTCTTTATCCCATTGTACATTGTCCCTATAGTCATAAAAATATGCTAAATTAATTTATTAAAATCTATAGAAAACAGGATTATTAACAGTTGATGATATCATTACTCAACGTGAAAATAATGAGACTGAACAGTGTGTTATCAATATACTACTCTGTGTTTCAAGGCACTTTTGAACATATTTTATACATTTGTAATTTATATTAAACGTTTACCTTTTAAAATGTTACCTTTTACCTTACCTTAAAAGGTAAAATGTTTACCTTTTAAAATGTTCAGGAATTAGTCATGCTGAAGAGAAAAATGTCTTAAATTCTATGTTGGATGTGCAGGCTTAATGTGCACGCTGAGTGTTTTGTGAAGCATGTTTTTACAAGATAAAGGTGAATATGAGTTTCATCTATGGCCCAGTAGCCAGGGAAATTGAGGTTCTTACCTTTTTCTTGTAGAATCCAGATCACCTAGTAGTTGCCTAATTTTTGGCTACCTGACAAGTATAATATTTGTTTTTTTTTTCTCCGAACAAGATACTAGACCTGGCCACTATATACTCTTGTTTTCTCTTGTAGAGTCCACACCAATAGCAACTGGTTGGTTTTGGAGGGAAGGAAATGGAACCCACTTTGTTTTAATAAATTCAGAAGATAATGCCAAACATAAAAAAATAGAAATGAGTGCCTCTAGCTTCACAGACCTACTTGACTATAAAACTTCACCCATTTAGCATTTTACAGAATATTTGACAAAGACCTTTAAAAGTAATTTTTACATTTTGTTAGAAACAGTTGAAACTAATTGCTAATAAAATTCATTATTCATTATTAAGACGCAGATCGTCAAGATTTGGGCAAATATGAGGGGCAAATGAGTTTAGATGAATGTAGTCATTGTTACTAACTAAGGGTGACTGTTCCTCAGAAAGAGCTATTTAATAATAGCCCAATAGCCAAGGAAACTAAGAGACCTACAGCTTACGTGGAATCCAAAACAAGTGTTGGTCTGACTTTCAGCTATCTGCCAAACCTGATACTTAATTCTCTTCCCTACACAACATCCGAACCTTGACTACCATCCAACATGGACACGCCAGAATTCTCTATAATATAACGCTCTCTCTCTATTTATTTATTTATTTACATGCTTCAATACACTAAAAACCAATTACACTGAAGCAGTTCATATTAATACATATATTTATGTTTGTGGGTTTTATAACTTATTCACTAAATCACTTCACATTATAAAAAATAACAAAAAATAAGATACCAAACTGAAATACTATAGATTCAAATTTAACTGAAATTTATATGGAACGGAACAATACATGCTTGATGAGGATGCAACAAATATAATGACATGCAATTAAATAAAAATAATAACTAATATTAGTATAGACTAGCATTCAGAAACAATAGCAGTAATGAATATTTTAAACAATTAAGAACAATAACAACAATAAATAATAACAGTAATAAATATTTTAAACAATTGAATTGACAACCATAACGACAATAAATAATAACAGTAATAAATATTTTAAACAATTGACAACCATAACGACAATAAATAATAACAGTATTAAATATTTTACACAATTGACAACCATAACAACAATAAATAATAACAGTAATAAATATATTTTGAACAGTTAATAATATAGAATTCGTAAAAGAGTAATAAACAAAACAAAATTATGTAGAGCGTTGACTTAAACAAGACAGGCAATTAGCTTTAAATATTTTAAAAGAGTCAAAAAATATATCTACATTACTATTATCGGAAAGGAGCAAATTATTGTAAGATGTCATGAGGCGGTGAAGGGGGGAAGAAGCATGTGCCGTCGTGCGGCAGTAGGGAACAGAGAACAGAAGTTTATTGCGATTATGAAATTTAGGTACACGGAAAGAGAGCTAGCCAAGCTAGCGGTATCGTCCACCCCGCCACGCACCAGTCTATACAGGAACACCAGGCCCATTAGTGTTCTCCTCGTGTCAAGACTCCGGAAGAAAATGCCAGTGGCATTGAAAATTTGTGAGATTACGTGTTTATTTTGTGTTTGTTACTACTACTCTGGTGTTGGTGAACTTGTCTTCTAAGGTAAGTTTGCTGATGTCCTATCTCTCCACTATACTAAAGACTTCTCTATAAGTGTCCACATTGATGGCAACTATTGAGTGGACGCCATGTTGGTATTAAAAGGACCGAGCATAGAACATATTGCCTACAATTTCCTCAAAACTTTGTCCTTAAGTAGCTGGGTTACAGCACTGCGCCACCAATGTGTCAGAAAATATGACTAACGTTCTCATTAGCACTATGGCATAATACTGTAACCTAACTACTTCAGGGCTACGAATTGTGGAGATTGTTGTTTAGTGACTGAAGTGAAAAACCAGTGGCCCCAAAATATTTTACAAACTATATCTGTGTTTTTGTATTTTCCATGTAACCAAATTTAAGTATTTAGGAGTAAATCTTTACTAAGAAAATCTTGAAACTGATACTATACTAGAATATTAAGTGCTAAATGATATTACTGGACTTAATGGCTTAAAAATAAAAATATATCAAGAAAAACCAAACCACAGGTTCTCAAAACTATCTTACAACCAACAGCCTTGTAAATGACTCAGAGGTATGGGCAGTGTCAAAGCAAAATGAAAAAAGCTCATAGTGTTTGAAAATAAATTTTAAAATGGTTCAGTAAACAACGGTGGAATGTGCAGGATCTGTACCAACAATGAGTTACGAGAGCTAAATAAAGACCCAGAAATAGTATCAAAAATCAAAGAGGACAGAACATCATGATAAAAGCGGTGTCAGATGGTCTACCAAGATGAAAGTGAACTTTGGGACAGCCCCAGCTAAGCTGCAAGAACCAGATAGGAAAGGGCTTGAAAAGAGTGGGTACTGAAGTTGGCTGGATGTAATAGCGAGAGAGATTGTTGGGAATTGTTGGCGAGGCCAAAAACCTTCTGAAGTTTAAGTTTCCTAATAATAGTTAAAATAAGGTGTATGTTTATCTACAGTTTATCAGCTACGCTGCTATCCTTTCTTTTCCATTTTTTATACTGAATAGAATAAATTGTCATTGTAAGATATATTTGAATCAAATTATATGCCATATTAAAAAAATGGATCTAAAGCATTAATAAATATAAAAACGAAATCAATTAATGTACACTTACCAAACATTATGTTGAAATGTTTCTTCAGGATTTTCTAAATACCGTAGGCCAAACATGGGCCTTTTGTTATTTACTGTCTCATCCATTTTTTAAATGCTAATAAATTAAGCTTTTAATTGTCATTGGAGATCTGAAAAATACTAAACCAACTCATTGAAGTATTTGATTAATATATTATACCATAAATAATTTATATATAATAGGATAGATGGGGCATCAGAAAACTTACCTAATATTCTCAATAGATAAGGGAACAATATCAAACACAATACATTTTGTTTGTTATGTATTTTTTATAAAATTATAATTTTCAATTGTTAATAAAAAAAAAATAGAAAATAGCCTAACAATTTTTTTATTTTGGCAACGGTAATCTATTTTTTGCCTATTAAGAATAACTTCACCAAAGGAAAAAATTCCAGAGTTTTAGTTTAATAATTATAAGGGTTTTTATATTAACTTTCAATTAAGAAAAAGTTATTAATTAACAAATTTATAATTAATGTTAAAATTGAGATAGAAATATTTTGACTGCGGATTATTGTTTATTAAAGTATCCTAACATTACATGGAGTTTTTCATTCCTTAATATTCACATTTGATATGTTTAAATAATTGTTTTTGTTTTTATGTCAGAGTGATAGAATGCACGCGGAAGCCAGACTACCGGTTTTTGGCTCTATTTTGGTGGCTCTGTAAATATTATAAATAATTGAGATACAGTTTCGGGAGTCAGGACTTTTTTTACGCAAATTCATTAATCTTTTCAAATGTTTTTAAATTTCCAAAATTTAGAAAATTTTCCGAGATATTAAAAAAAAAACTAAAGTCCCATATTTTTCACTTAATTGTTTATAACTTTTGTAATTTTTATCAGCGCGTTTTCGGACCTTTCCTTAAACTTTCTAGGTAAAAATACGAATCGATTGACACCTTGGTCGTAATTTTTGGACAGGGCTGAAAAATTTCACAAAAAAGTAGCCTACATGTGAACCAGACTAAGTTAGCAGGACTTATACTAGTACAACCATTCATAGTACTTTTTTTGCAAAGATTGGTTACCATGGTATCAGTATTTTCAAAAATTAGCCAAAAGTATATGTTAATCACTGTAGACTTGAAAATAACACTAAAAATTGTAGATAACTAGCTCTATAAAATAAAAATATTTTTAAATAGGATAGTAATGTAAATGTACATTTACAGGCATTATTTATGCCCATAAATGTACAGATTGCCTAACATTTCGAATTTTATCACATATACACAAAACAACACATATTTCACTAATAATTCACTTCACAAAACCCTAAAAACACTTCAAAATAAACAAATATGAATAATAACTAAATTATTATTCATATTTAATTATGAATTATGAAGAGCAAAACAAAATATAAACAACACAAGAATAATAGCAATGTCAGACTGGGAAACAGCTGTCACTTGCTGACTTGAAATTGTAATAATTCATTTTACAATTTTTTTCCATCCCAGAAACGAAACAAGCATACTAAGAAGAATATCTCCCGATTCCAACAATGTTGAAATGAAACCGATAGCGTTAATAGGTTTATTATTACAAGTGATTAATCTGATATATGCTAACTGACGGAATTTCCGTCGAGTTCCAGTTTGAGGGTTAAATATAATCAAAGCAAATCAATCTTTATTGCAGAAACTTCTGATTACATCATTAACATTAAGCATTACAAACGTCAAGTGAACTTAAAAACTAATAACATAATGAACAATATTACTACACAGTATATTTATAAAAGTACAGAAACATTATGGTACAATAGTTATACAATATCAAGTTCTAGAATGCTAGAAAACAAAACAAAAAAGTAATTTTATTAACGACATAGCATTGTAGGTACTCATATTGTGCGGAATTTCATTCTGATGAAGAATATGTAGTGTTTGGAAATTGGAACATTATTAAGATACTGACCACAAGAAAAGACAACAACCACAGAATGTTGCTGTTCGAGGCTTGTATTAGGTAGAATACTTTCAGGTGATGTGAGTGTTAACTGTTAAGTTTTTGAATTAGCAATGATTTGGTCACTTTTGGGCATAAGAACTAGCCTATATACCAGCAAATATAACCCTAACTAGGCTAGGCCTATATTATATTGTATTTCTTTCAAAATTAAATTTTACCTGATATTAAAATTTCCTAGGTAAACATATCATCTCTGCCAGAGCATAATTGTGTCATTGGAACAAACGTGCAACTTAAAATTCATTACCGTACATATTACAACGGAAACAACAAATTGCTCTAAATCCAGTAAATCCTAACCTAATTTTCGAAGTTGAAGTTTGAGATTGAACCTTACATTTTTCCTAAAATGGGTCTTCAAATGTTATCCAAGATGCCTGCCTGACTGTTCATAGAATATTAAGAGAATATAAGCATAGACCTTCTATTATCCCTCTATATTATAAGGTATAATAGAAGCATAGACCTTCTATGGTATTTTTCCTGAATCACTTAAGCATTCCATAATTAGACCTTTGCATAAAAAGGGCAGTAAGGAGGAGTGTTGCAATTACAGGGCAATTTCCTTAATATCTACATTCTCTAAGGTTTTTGAGAAAGTTTTCCTGATCAGACTTGTTGATTTTGTTAGTAAGAACAACATTATGTCCCGTTGTCAATTCGGATTTTCAAAGGGAAAATCCACGAGTGACGCCATTTATTCCCTAATATCTACTATTGTTGAGGCCCTTGATAGGGGTGAATCTGCTGTGGGAGTGTTTTTTGACCTTACCAGAGCTTTTGACATGGTTGATCATTGTATCCTCTTACAGAAATTAAATGCTATGGGACTTAGAGGTACTTCCCTGACCTGGATCGAGTCATATCTGTCGGGAAGGGAGCAAACCGTGCAAGTTTCATTTATTGATTCAGATGGATTTGAACGAGTGGCTTATTCAGAAGCGTGTCCTCTTCTGAGAGGTGTCCCACAGGGCTCGGTGCTTGGTCCGATCCTTTTCCTTCTCTTTGTTAATGACCTGTCCCAAGTTTCATCCAGCTCACGGGTTTGTCAGTTTGCTGATGACACTTCAGTTTCTGTGACATCACTAAACAGATCTGACTTGGAGGTTAGAGTATATGAAGTTTCAAATGCACTAAGTCAGTGGTTTCGAAATAATAATTTATACCTCAATAATAACAAAACTCAGATCCTGGATTTTCATATAAGTGACAGGAAGCAATCCGAATGTCTAACCTTCTTTGTTGACTGCGAACAAGTTACGCCTAGTGTGGTGACTAAGTTCTTGGGTGTTTACATTGATGACGGGTTGAAATTTGATCACCACATTGACTCCGTAAGTAAGCGTGTTAGTTCTGGAATTTTCCTTCTAAGAAGACTTTCAACTTTTGTTGATGATAGGATTCTTTTGCCAGCTTACTATGGACTAATATACCCCCTCTTATCATATTCTGTTGTCATATGGGGCCACGAATCTTCAAAAACTAATTTTTTATTTAAACTCCAAAAAAAGCCATCAGAGCCGTTTTAAGAAAGCCCTACAGATATTCTTGTAAGCCAATTTTTAAAGAATACAATATTTTAACTTTTCCGTCCATTTACATTTTTCAGTGTATCATGTTTGTACGTAAGCACCCTGAACTCTTTGCATCTGTCACTTCTTCCAACCGGTATGGGCTTCGTGGTCGACTAAACATTTGTATTCCCCGACACAAGACAAGTTTTTTTGAAAATCATCTAAAATTAAATGCCACTAAACTCTATAACTCGCTTCCTGTACCTATCAAAGCAGAAAAGGACATAAACAAATTTGGCAGGGTTGTAAAGGGCATGTTGTTATCTCGTTGCTGTTACAGTGTGAGGGAGTTTTTAGATAAGTAATTAGATAGTAATTAGGATAGGAATAAAATAGTAAAAATAATAGTGCTATAATTGTTGTAAAAATAATGTAGACCAATTATTGTTTTGAAGTGGCTGTAATATAATCATTGTGATTAGTATTAGAATGATATTGTATGTGTTATACATGTAATTGGTGTGATGTTTATCTAAAGTAATTTATTAATACATATGGATGACGCTATTATGCAATTTTATAATTGTTAAAAATAAAGCAATTTTGATTTGATTTGATTTGATCTATTTAGAAGGTCTATGATATAAGGATTTCGCTCGGTAACATACATGTACAAAAAATATGGGTATTTATGCAGTTTTTGGCCACCAAACAAATTTGGAATATTTTGCTTGTAATGGGTCTAGACTTGTGTTTTCACGAGATATGCTTTTTATTCCGCGGAAATAACTTATTTTACCGAAAAATTGGGAAAAAAACAATGTCACAACTTCTAGTATTTTTGTCATATTTCCGTTAATTTAAATGGTATTTTGATCATCATTTTTATTTTAATGTGTTTTTACGCTGAATACTAATTTGAGAACTATTTCGGTATATTACGACTATTTATTGAGATATAATGGAAAAACTACTATCGCGGCTAATCGCGATTAGCGGCCATTACGCGATCATTATATACAACAGTTATTAATCACAAAAACCGAATTCACCTATATTCCCACCGGAGTGACAGCCGGCAGGCCATTACGGAGGCCAAACACTCGAATTTAACGCAAATTACGAATCTTTGTTGAGAAAATAGACAATTAGGATAAGTTTGGTTATGTCAATAAAAAAAATGCATTTTTCGGGCTGAAAAAAATAATTTTACTACAAAACCAGTTATATAATTGTGTTGAGCACAAAAAACACGAGAAATGAAAAATAGTTGTCGAAAAATAACAATTTTTAAAAAAGTTCGTTTTTCCACTATCAGATAAAAAACTAGTTTTTCGATTTTCGGTAAAAAACGAGTTTTCCGCGGATGAAATCAAGCTCCTCAAGAGATATAAACTCATATTTGACCACTTTTTCAATTAGAAATGGTATTTTCACAGGTGGCAAGAAAGTACATAATTACCAAAATATGAATTTATGATGGTAATGAAAAGTCTACCTATGATGTTAATAAACACGAGTTATTGAGTTTCCCCATTACCAGGTTGGTAATTTGTATTTGAACTTATAGAGATCTTCAAACGTACTAACATCATAGACCTTCTATATGATATAATAGAAGGTCTATGCTACCATAAAATCTTCTGAGTTAAATTGAAAAAAAGTATTACTGCTCAAATGTGAGGTCTTCGCCAAGTTCTTTTTCTATGGTCAAACAGAAAACTAATTATTTGTTCTTTAGAGGAATTTATTATTTACTTTCCTTGACACAGGTTTTAATTTTTAAGAGTATACCATATATTGCATGGAAATGGTTTTGACGTGCGCGTTAGGAAATCATGAAATTACTTTTGCTTACAGATATATCCCATCATAGCATCAAGTACGTGAGTGTTCAAGAACATTGTCCGCCCTTCCTACACATCATATACTTGATGAGTATGACCTAGAGTCGACTATCTAAGTTCTAGAGAAATGAGAATCATTTTGATTTTGTAAAGTTTAAAAAGCATTAATTTATAAGCGTTGGTAATAATATTTTCAATAATAATACTATATCATATTCTAAACTTCCTATTTTCAGTGCACCTAGCATGTATTTGTTACCATGACGATCTTTATGACACTAGTAAATAAATAAGCACCATGTGAATAGTTCTTTTAGGGTAGTTAAGCTAGTTCTTATTTAATGTATGCATGGTCACAGATAACTAACTCTACCCAGATAGCTCATCACCATGCTAAAGAATTTTAGAAGTGAATATAGTAAAAAAATTAAAATGGCCAAGATAAATGAGAAGTGATGAATCCCCAATCCAAGAATTGTGGTGAAAAAAGAAGAGGAAAAAAGTTAAAAAGGTAAAATGCTGATACCTCTAATATAATAGGGCTTCCAGCCCCTGTAAGGCGGCCTGGAACTTAACAAACCAAAGTAGTCCTCAACTCAAATCCAGTACTGTAGGCCCTATTTTTGCATCCACTGATGATTTTAATTACTATTTTGTAAACTCAGATAACTGTATCCTGTCAGGCATTATAAATGTGACACAACATGTAGGTGTATCAGTCTTATTGTCAAATATAACAAATGGTGCACCTGCTTTTGAATGGAAGTGTGTTTCTGTTCAGGAAGTCAGTGTAGTAATGGGTTTTAAGCAGTCAAAAGTAAGTACGTTTATGGAATTAACTAATCTTTTGAAAGGGATTATGTGGGTACTGGTTCCTTTACTAGCTAATTTGATAAATTTGTGTTTTCTGACAGGTTGCTTGCCAAATATGATCTTAAACTTTTCGAACATTACCAGTTTATAAGAAAGTGAAAAAGATAATGTATCTACAGACCGATATCGCTGATCCATGTATTCTCTACTATTTTTTAAGCCCTGATGTTTGCAAAGCTGTACAACAGTCTAGAAGCACATAACCTTGTACTACCTGGGCAGTTTGGCTTTAGGAAGGCATAGTCGACAATTTTAGCTGTAGATTTCTTGGTCCAATCAATAAATGTCGATATTCATCATTTTGTATGATCTTTTCTGGGCTTTTGAATTTGTTTCACACGAAATCCTGCTCCTCAAGCTAGAAAAATATGGCCTGGAGTGTGGTGCTTTGAGATTGGTCAAGTCTTACCTTACTGATCGTTATCAGGTAGTATGTTGGAACAGTAGCATAACAATTCCGATCGCTGTAAAGAATGGAATCCCTTTAGGCTCCATTTTGAGACCCTTCCAGATTGAAGAACTGCTTCGACATACCCTGAGATTGGCTTTCTTTGCTCTTTTCCAAACCCATGTGTCCTCTGGATTGATTCTTTGGGGCCACTCACTCAAGGTGCATAAAATCTTGCTACTGTAGACAAATGCAATGAGGATTCTATGGCATTCACAGTATAGAGAGAGATAGTATAGACAAATTTTAACTAGTCAATTTGTATATATTTCAATGTCTTCTAGTCTATATGGATAATAATTTTAACTAAGACATTGTTCGTTAATTCAACTACATTACCAAGTCAATCAGGTATCTACAACAGGTACAAGAACTTCCTAGATTATGTAATAGTAAACAGTTTATCCCTGATACGGGTATGAAATTGTCCTAATTTCAATTTCTTATTTTTTTTAATTTGGCCTCTTATTAGCCTAACGATTAGCTCTCCTAACTTCAATGCAGGATTTCACGGGTTCAATTCTTGGAGCTCATATTAAATCTAGCTTAGTGGGTTTAACCAGATGTTCATAACATCGTTTAAATATTCAGCTACAAATGCTTCTGGCGTTGAAAAAGAAAAAGGATCAGCCTGAATATATAATTAATTAGTCAGATAATAAATTGTATTTGCAAACTAGAATTTATGCTTGCCCTCGCATTTAAATATAAAGTAAACGCGTGCTTAATCAATTTCGGAAATCTTATTCATTCAATGCACAGTTGAAAAGAAAAATACACCTAGCCCAAAAATATTTATTGTTTCTACCCATATATACTTTGCTTTTGTGATATTTTTAAGTCATAGGTTGGTGAACCTACAAGATGAAGGTTTCTTTATTTGCAGTTGTCAGACATTCTTCTCTCTAATCCAAGGGCCTCTGCTGCTTTGCGTGGGAGTAAGCTGTAATGCAGTTGTATCCACTGAGGGGGGAAGTGAAGAGAAATGAAAACATTATTGTGACAGGCAGTGATGAATGGATATGTTCCATTTTCTTTGTTTGGCATGTACGGGTTATTTGAGTGTGCTCTTAAATTAAAAATGTATTTCTTACGATACGATGAAAATCAGTGTTTAAAGTGATATTAAAAATTTAATGTTTTGAAAAATTAGTGTCTTGTGTGGTGCCATACAAAATAAGGAATACGCTATCGTGACATTTTGGAATTATACAAGTACCCTACTCTTTCTGGATTATAAAATCGGTTTTTAAAGTAAGTTGGTGATTTTTCATACTGTAAATTATCATATCAGTGGTTAGAGTGGTATATTTACTAAAAGTACCAAAACCTAGGTCGTCATATACTTTTTATTGTCATTATATATAACCTCACCTCTTACAAAATACAAATCTGAAGACTTGTTGAAATCTATCCTCAAGAATATAAACCTGTTCATAAAATTAAGACTTGAGTGCATTGTTTACTGTGCACAGTAAACAATAACTTGGCTTAGAGCCTATAGTCATTTTAACCCTCTGTGATGAGTATACTCTATTAGGCTTACTCCTTAGTGATACATTTGTGGGCAGCATGTATTGTGTTACTAAGGCTAAATCTGGGTATATTATTTGTCATTTTACTCAAAATAATACAGTATGTAGGCCTACTTTTATAATTTGCTTATCTTTCAACTACAAAATGTCTCAGTTTTATTTTCAACAAGTAAATTAATAATTATATCTCTTAATGCAGAGGAAAAATATATTTAGCAAATATTGTATTAAGATTACTGTAAACATCATTGCTAAAAAGACATTACTCTTTAAATGGAACACAAATAGCACTACTTAGTCCACTCATATTTTGTCCCTAAATATAATAAGACCCTAGACAACCCTGTACAAATATTTCAACCAGTTAGTTTACATTGAGGGAATTCCCATACCCGTACAGTGGTGCTGACCCACCCACCTACTCATACACCTACGGTGTGGTAGGCCTCAACCAGGCCCAGAGGCCAATGTTTATGGGAGAGGAGGTTCAATACCACAGTACATTGTTACTTGACCGATATGGCATCCGCTTAATGGATGCTATCGGTTTGGGCACCAGTAGAGCAGTAAAATGGTTTTAAAATGGTAGTCAGGATCCGGATATTGTGTAGGGGAGTAAAAACAATAACATAACTCAAAAATAGGTTATTTATTGCAGATAAACAAAATAGTTCCATGTAGTGCACACAAATTACAGTAACTGATTTTATGAGCCTGCAAATAGTACCTTGAAATTGATACGTCACAAGAAATTCTACTTTATATTTAAATATGTTTTTTTTCTCTTCAATACTGTATATAATTTGTGATTAAGTTAAACATGTTGATACAGGAGCCTTAAAAACCTCAGGTGAGTTGCAAATGTAGGCCTAAATGAAATAATAATCATCTCAAATGCAACTTCAGCACTTGGAAGGTTTAACAAAAGAAGAGTTATTGGTTTTGATAGTGTTTGTAAAATGACTGTTCATGGAGATAAGAAAGCTTGCCATAGTGTATTTTACAATTTTTTGAACTTTCCTATTATCTTATTCCTTTTGCAATTTTAGCAACCACAGACTGTTGTAATTTATTCCAATGAAACTTATATGGAATTCAAATGAACAAATTTCTTTACAGTAATGCTTGAAGAATATATTTTAAAATCAAGATTTTCAAGAAACAGCATAATTACCAGAATGGCTTATTGTATTTGGTATCGTGAGGAGATAAGGTCATGGGTTTTGTTATTCATTCTTGGTCACTTCCATGGAACCTTACAATTTAAATAGGCCTATGTGTAAAGTAAGCAGGTGAACAGCATTCAAAATTCTCTAGGTGTAAATTATTGTCGGACTTTAATTGGTTGCTGACATCTTATGCCATTCGTCTCCTCCCTGAGGAAGATCACCCTGCTCTGGATTTTTTTCTCTCTTTTCTCCTGACTTTCATGGTCCTAGAAAGAGCTCCATTTTAAGAGATATAATCAAATATGTCATGTTAAGAAAGTATTTTATTGGATCGTATCTCTAAAACTATCCAGACCCTAATAATGATAACATTAAACCTTATTTGACAACGATTTAGTTATGACTTAGGTATCTGCATAAGTATTAACTATCCTTTGAAAATAAAGTAAAACCTAAGTTCTTACATTTGCTCTCTTATTAAAGTGTTGAATAAGGCTAGATCGCCAAGGGTATTAGGAGTTCAGAATTGTTAGGAAGAAGTACTTCTCATGCAAATTACCCTTAAAGGATTGAAGATAAATTTAAATAACAATTTTTCTGGGAAGATGTAAAAACTTTGAGAAGGGTTGATTCTGTCATGTGTAAGTGGAGTGTGAATTGGCGACTGGTGAAAACTTAGTGTGATTTATTTGTAATAAACTTCGTTACTGTCTGTAGCAAGCCAGTTGATACCTGACCATTGTATAATTCCAACTCCTATTTAACCTTCTTCTGTCATTATTTAGCATATTTCTTCCAAATATGTTAAGA